>BRXZ01001485.1:21248-35896 GCA_030267625.1 Triparma retinervis
AGCTACGACATGCCCGGCGCCGACGTTCTAATTGCGGCCTCCCCAACCACTCCCCAGACACCCAGCCTTACGACGCCAATGACACGGGCAGGGAAAACCGTTCCTGAAACTCCAGATACGGCAATGAGGACGAGGCAGCTGAGGGAGAAGGTGGAGGAGGTCGAGATGCTCGTGGGTAGGATGAGAGACGTTGCCGGTAGAGTCGAGAAAAGGCTCGAAGAGGCGGACCAGGTCCAGAGGGAAAGAGTTGTGCCGAGGGCCCTCCCCAGGATGATGACAGAGCAGGAAACGGAAGCCACATATAGGCCGAAGACTAGCCCGACTAGAGCCAGCCCGACGCAACTCAAACTTGCCAACAAGGTCATCGAGAAGCTCATAGATGATGATCAGGAGGACGAATATTACGAGGACGAAGAATTCGAGGACGACGACGATAGGAAGGCCAGGAACGTTGCCGAGGTTGGCTACACGATGCAAATGGGCGGCACACCGAAGAGGGAGAGGAGCAGCCACGTCACCAAGATTGCAAGCCAGCTTGTAGAGAGCGACGACGAGGAGAGCGTGCCCGTGCCAGACGTCGCTAAAGATGTGGGTAGATGGGGCATGGTCGACAGCCCAGGACGTGTCAGGATGTCCCCCCGAAATAAATCCAAAACCAAGGCCGTGGAAGCCGCATTGAAAATCGAGGAGGTCGAAGACGACGAATGGATGGAAGAGGATGACTACGACCACGGAGCCGCCGGATGGGGCAAGGAAGACTGGGCCGCGGGCAAGGAAGAAAATGAGGTCTGGACGGAGCAAGATGCAAACTTCGGGGTTGGTTCGTACAGCGTTGTTGACATGTTCGCGGCTGAAATTTTCAGACAGAAGGTCGAGGAGGAGAAGAAGAAGATGTACCAAGAGGCAGACAAGATGGCCGGCAGGGAGGAGGAAGAGGAGAATGGGGGAGAATGGAGCGACGACGAGAGGGAGATGCTCATGGTGCAAAACACAAAAGACGTGGTTCAGGGGAGGGAGCCCAGGGTCAAGGTCTCACAGGTGAACGAGAAGGAGGAGACGGAAAAGGAACCGGAAGTGGCGCCGGCGGTCGCGGTGGTCCCGGAGGAGGACAACAACGAACAGAAGGAAGCGGGATTCATCGAGGGAGATGCCGATGTGGAAGGGGGGGACGAGGAGAAGGGACGAAACGTCGACAACAATGAGGCAAGCGCCGATTATTCCGCTTACTCCGAAGACTATCACGATGCTGAGGAGGACCAGAGCAATGACAATGACAATGACAACGCCAACGGCGACGACGACGAGGATGAGGAGGATGAGGAGGATGAGGAGGATGAGGAGGATGAGGAGGATGAGGCGGATGAGGAGGATGAGTCAACTGAAACTTCAACTTCTGCCTCATCAACCTCTGCCACAGAAACTTCTGCCTCCACCTCCTACGAGACAACCATATCGTCACCCGTTAGATTCAGCCCCAGCGAGCTCCAAGCCCAGCTCCTTGGCGAACTCGCCGTGCACGAAATGCTCACGGAGCAAATTATGCAACTTAACGAGGTCGAAAAAACGTACACCGTCTCTGTTGCTGAGGCCGAGCTGGTCAAGGTCAAAGGCGACTGGGGAAAAGAGAGAGAGAGGCTTGAGATGGTTGAGGAAATGAGGGCACAACAGGTAGCATACGAAAACACCCTGAGAATCGCAGTGGAGAGGGCAAGGGAAATCGAAAGGATGGAGGAACCTACAGAGGAAGAGGAGTCATACGACGATAGCAGCTTCGAAAGCTACCAGGGGACTCCGAGGGGCGCCAAAGGGAAGAAGGGGCGTTCGAGCCCTAAAGTTCACCCAAGTCCCTCCCCCGCGACGCCTGCGACATCGGAAAAGAGTAGGCTGGAAAGGAGCGCCAGTGCTTACAGCGAGGATTTCGACGTGAGCGATGAACTCGACGCCAGCGAGGAGAACGAAGGCAGCATGTTTTCAGACGCCAGGGACGGAAGTGCTGACACGAGCAGCGGTGGAGGCTGGAAAAAGGAGAGAGACGATGTCGTCAGGAGGAGGAAGGAGATCGAAGAGCAAATGTGGAAGGTCAGGGAGAGGGCCGTGAGAGAAGTCTTCAAGGGGACAGAATCCGAGATAAAGAAAAACGCCGAGTGGGGAGAGGATAGAAAGCGCGATGAGATCAAGAGGGCCAAGAGGAGGAGGAGGGAAGGGCTTGCAGAGCTCAACAGGGAACGTTGGCAGGTCAGGGCCATGCGGATCAGGGAGGAGGAGGTGTTTGAGAGACTGAGGAAGGGCTTAGGAGGGAGAGGCGACGAAGAAGACTGGATATGGAGGGAAAGGTTTGGGGCCGAGTCAATGATGGGAGCAGCGAGGCTTGACGATAGCATCGAGGGAAGCAGCGCTGCTAGGCTCCCCCTCGGCAGGGGCTACAGCACGGGCAGTGGTGTTAGCGAGGGAGACGACGAGAGCGTGGTAGAGATGAGGAGCAGGCTGAGGCTTCTCAAGAAGAGGAAGGAGGAGGCCGAGAAGGTCCTTAAGAAAAAGAGAGGCGAGACGGAGAAGAAAAAACTGGAGGAGGAAATCAGGAAGCTCGAGGGCATCAAGAGGAGGTCCAGCGACGTGAGCACCGCCAGCGTGGCAAGAACGGAGGAGGACTACTACGAGGAGAGCTTCGAGAGTGAGGACGAGAAGAGCATCAGGAGCAGGAGGAGCACTGGTTCAATGAGGAGCAAGGGGTTTGCCAGGGATGTCAGGCTGAGCAGAGGGGATAGCATCGAGATGGAGGTTGAGGTGGAGGAGGACGGAAGTAGCAGCAGCTTCGACAGCGTCGAAGAGGAAGTCGAGAAGGTCGGAAAGGGGGAGGCCGAGGAGCCCAGCGAGATCGACGAATACAGCGAGGAAGTTAGCAGGGACATTAGCAAGGACGGGAGTAGCAGGAGGGCAAGCTACGCCCGAGGAGGCCGGAGCATGGCAAGCGAGGTCAGCGAACCGACTGGCTATGGCGGAGAGAGCTTCGAGAGCTACGTCGATGAGAGGAGTGCGGTTGGAGCGGAGGGGAAGAAGTCGGGCGGCTCCATGCCAGGCAGGGGGGTGGGCCTCGTCGTCGAGGTTCAGGGGGGAGGGAAGGAGGTGGAGGGAACCCTTACGAACACCCTTACGAACCAGAGCAGGGCTGGCGACAGCACCGGGAGGAGGAGGAGACAGAGGAAGAAGGAAAGCTTTGGAATCGGGGACTTGAGCAGAGACAAGGAAAACGAAAGCTTTGGGGTCAACGGCGTGGGAGACTACAGCGACGAGGACCTCGACAGTAGCTTCGATAGCATCAAGGGAAGGATTAAGGATCTGCAGAGGAAGGTCGACAAGAAGAACAAGGAGAAGAGGAAGGAGGAGGAGAGGAGGAGGCTCGTTGATCTGGAGAGGAGGCTTCTTAGGGAGCTCGAGGGAGGAGTTGCGGGGGAGGACGAAGAGATAGAGGAGGAGGTGCTAGGAGGAAGGAGCGGAAGAAGGAGCATAAGTCCCGGTCCTAGCCTGAGTGCAAGCGCCTTGAGCAGCGCGCTTGGAACCAGCGGTTTCGGCAAGGACATCAGTGTTGTCAAGGGAGAGCAGTTGATCGACACGAGCGTGCAAGTCAGCCTGCAGGGGATGGGAGTCGGCTCGAGTAGGGACCAGGGAGAGAGTGGCGTTGGGGAGGGAGCGAAGGTTGACGTCGCTTCGTTCCTCAGGGACGAGCCAGACCCGGCCGCCGAGGAAGTGGAAAGCGCCGTGATGAGCGACAGCTTCCAGAGCAGGAGCAGCGGCGAGGGCAGCACAGACGACGGCGAGAAGGCCGTCAGGAGAACCGAGCAGAGGGAGAGGGAAGACAGTGCTGCCACCATGATGCAGACGAGGCTTAGGGGTTGGAAGGCGAGGGAGAACGCTAACCACAGAAGGGCTGTGATCGAGAGAATGGTCAGGAAAGCGAGGGCAGAGGAGAGAGAGCGGTCGGAGAAGGAAAGGTACGGCCTCGACGAGGTTGACGGCGAAGGTGGGGAGAAGGGGGGGGACGTTGGGAAATCTAGATTCGACGACCTACTTGGATCCGAGAGTAGCGACGGCAGCTACGAGCTCGGCGAGGCTGGGAAGCCGATGAGCACTGAGGAGGAGGTCGAGAAGATGGTGAAAATGGCCCTCTTGGCTGCGGATGTCGTGGCGAGAGAGATCGGAGAGGAGGAGGGAATGGGACAAGGCAGCCCAACGCCTGGCTTGAATGAGAGCTACGTGAGCGGGAGCAGCACCGACAGCGAGGAGCTCGCCGCGAGGGTGCAGGAGGCCCTGGTGGAGGACAGCTTCGCTTCAGGTTTCGGAGAGAGCGCTGATTTGGAGGGCTTGTTGAGCAGCATGGCCGAAGAGCACGCTGAGAACAAGAAGACGGCGATGGCTGCCGCCGAGCAAGCCGTCGACGCAATCGGTCTAGCCGCCGCCGACATCATCGTCGGGCTCGTCACGGAGGAGGTGTGGGAGGATGCCGTCAGAGAGGGAGGGAAGGACATGGGAGAGAAGCTCACAAAGGCCGCTGTCGTTGTCCAGAGGGTCGGGAGGGGCAAGCTCGGGAGGACTAGGGCGAAGCAGGGCAGGGAGGAAAGGGAAGAGAGGAGAAAGACGGAGGCCGCCGTGTTTGTACAGAAAGTGGGGAGAGGAAAGCTGGGCAGGGTCGAGGTGGGGAAGAGGAGGGAGAAGAAGAAGAGATTGGACGCTGCCATTGCCGTGCAATCGGCGGAGAGGGCTCGGATCGGGAGGATCGTGGTGAGGCAAAAGAGGGAGAAGAAGGAGAGGGAGGACAAGATTGAGGTCAAGAAGAAGATCAAGGAGAACGCAGAGAGGGAGGCAGATGAGGCGAGGGAGAGGATCAGGAAGAAGGCAGAGGAGGAGAAGAAGGCGAGGCTCCAGGAAGAGCTGAGGAGGAAGGAAAGGGTGGGAGAGCTGGTGGTCAAGGAGCTCTTGGAGAAAATGATCAAGGAGGAGATGGATGAAATGGGCGGGAAGGGGGTGGTGGGGGAGGGGTCGGGGGTGGAAGAAGAGGAGGAGGTGAAGGAGGATGTGGAGGAGGAGGTGGAGGAAGAGGTGGAGGGGGGAGAGGAGGGGGAGGATGACTGGGGAGGCCCTACGAGCCTCACCGGGGCACCCAAGCTGCAGGGACAGCACAGCGTGCCCATGGAGGGCCAGGAGGAGGAGGAAGACGACGACATGTACGACTTCGGGGGTGCGGAAGGAGCGCCGGTCGCCCAGAGGCAGGAGGAGAGGATTTCCCTGGAGTTCGACTGGAAGTTCATGGAGACGGAGTACCTGGAGGAGATCGTGGGGGGGGTTGACTGGGAGAAGCTGAGCGACCATAAGTGGAGGGAGTGGAGCTATGAGGAGGCCGCGAGGTCGGGGGAGAAGGGGGACCAGAAGAAGAGGAAGAAGGAACGCAAGGCCATCAAAAAGGCGAGGTGGAGCCATATCAAGGGCGGGGTAGAGGATATCACGGAGGACTCTTTCGACCCAGAGCTGAGCGGGAGCATGAGCGACGGCGGGGAGGACGAGGCCCTGCCCCTGGGTTACTTCCTCAGGGTCGAGAAGGAGAAGGGGGACGACAACCAGGAGAGGCAAATGAGGCGCAAGGCAGTCTTTGACTGCGTCAACGAGGTCGTGGGGAGGAAGTGGGAGGAGGTGTACGGGGCGGAGAAGATGGTGGAGGGCGTGGTCGTTGTTGGGGGGATCGAGGGGTGGGTGAGGGGGCCGGAGGCTCGAAGGAAGAGGGGGAGGCTGGCGGGAGAGTGGGTCGCGAAGGAGGTTAGGGGCTTCATCATGCCGAAGCACGTGGGGCCCGGCAACTGGGACGACGGGACGACGCTGAGCAGCAGGGGCGTCTACGAGAAGGGGGAGGGAGACGAGGAGTGGGGGGGGGAGGCGGAGAGGAGGGAGCAGGAGGTGGTGGAGGAGGTGGAGGGGTGGCTGTGGGGGGAGGAGGTTAGGGCGGCGGTAGAGGAAATGGTGGGAGCGAGGGGACTTTAGACGAATAGAAATAATAGGATAGATAGGCGGAGAATGAGTACGAAAAGATATGAGGGACTTTTTTCGTTTTTTTGGTAACATCAATTACTGAAGAGACGTCTTAACTTATCAACCGTGGTTACTGCTAAATTCTCAGCCGCCGCCTCGAAGCTGGGGGGTAGGGTGTGGAGGGGGTGTGGAGGTATGGGGGGTGGGTGGAGGTTAGATTTTGGGGGTGGAAATTAGATAAAAGTGTCACATCTCGTGTCGTCGTTTGCGCCTTTGCCCCCCTCCCCCCGCCACCAGCGAACGGAATTACATGGGTTTTGCATTTAACTTCGTCCCAATTGTTCCTATATGATTGCATGTGAATTTTACCCATCACATATGCGGTGATACCCGACCAAGCGACGAGTATTCCTATAGTCAAAGCAATATCAGATCCCATACTCGGCTTATTTGCGCGTAGCATTGATGGTATTTTTGAAACATAATCCCCCTGCTCACCTCTCGAGTTCCTGCCAGTCCCCAGCGTTCGCAACGAGCGTACCAGCCGCCCAGAAGAGCCTCGGCCTGAAGTGCACCACCGAGGCCTTCCCAACCCCCTTCCACTTCCCGTCGACTAGGGATCGGGTGAGGGCGGCGCCCTGCTTGGAGCTGCAAGAGGGGCAGTGGGGGAGGAAGACCTGCTTGATGCTGTTCAGCTTGCCGCCAATCGCCTAGAGGTGGTGGTGGTGGGGGGGGGGGAGGGGGGGGGAATTAACGCGGTTAGGCTACCCCGACTCGCATCGGGTCGGTTCTTTTCTCTTCGCAGTTCTCACCTTGACCACAACGTTGGGCGGCACGTGATCGCCAATGACCTGCAGGTTGGCCCTGGTCCCGCAGGTGTGGCACCCGTGCTTCCGGTAGAGCGATATCAGCAATCTCTTCTCCCTCGGAGTCGCGTAGGCGGCGGAGGGAGCCGGTACGGAGGAGCGGGCAAAGGCACCGGGGGAGAAGAGGGAGGAGGGGGACGTGGACTGGAAGGTGCCGCCGAGGAGGACGAAAGTGAGGCAGGTTAGGAGGGACACGCGGAGGGCGTGGGAGGCGCGTTTTGAGGTGTTGCTTGGTGGCTGTTGGGAAGGGGAGATGAAGGTGTGGTGGACATGGTGGGTGAGGCAACCTGCGAAGCAGACAGTCACTATTCCAGCTGACGTGCTGTTGAGGACGGCGCGGCGGATTAAACCGCCGTACCTCCCCATGCCGCGATCTATGAAGCTAGCTGGACCCTTGCTGGATATGAACGGAGGCAATCCGTGGGGAGGAAGCCTGGAGGATGTTGTTATGGACAGTATACGCTGTGTTAATTGTGATATGAACAGGGTTATTGGGAAAATTGGGAGAGAAAGGAGTTGAGGAGGTATTGAAGTAGGCAGAGAGGTAGGGAGCGAGGGGAAGGAGGGCGGGGGAGATGGGAAGAGGTCCATTATAAGATTTGATCGAGGGAGTATTTTTTAAAATTTGAGCCTTATTGAGGATTGGGAGCCAGTTTAATAAGGGTGCACAGTAGGAGGAGCTATTTTTGGTTGGCGAGGGGTAGATGGGATGAGGGAAACAAGGTGGTGGTTGGTTGGGTGGGTTTGAGTGAGGGAGTGAGGAAAATCCTCCCTCAAAAATCTGTCTCTCCACAAAGAAACTCCCGAGGTTCACGTTCAGACAAAAAAAGAGCGAACTGACGGTGACCGTACATCCATACTCTGCTCTTAACCTTTATTTCATCGTGAAAGAAAAGTAAAAGTAGAATCGCCAGACTCGCCTCCGCCACTTCAGACCCCACTTCAGACCCCACTTCAGTAATGAAATCAATTGTCGCACTCCTCTTATGCACGAGCGCCGTCGGGTTTATTCACCAACCTCTGCAAGTGCGTACCCATCGAGTACATCTCTTCTCTACTGCCCCACAGATTGTGACTCCTTCCACCACCCCCCTCTTCTCCCCTCCCACAAACTCAAACTTCGAGAGGATAGACGACGTCATAATGGGGGGGGTCTCAAAATCAACTCTCACCGACAAGGCGGGAGGCTACATGAACTTCCAGGGCATCCTCCGCGAGGAGGGAGGTGGCTTCTGCGGGTTTAGGACGTCCCCCCTTGCCCTTCCTATTGACGGTTCCACGTTCGACGGCGTGATCCTCCGCTGTCGTTTTAAAAGTGACAAGGATTCATCTAGGCGCACCTTCAAGCTGACGATCCGCGACGACGGGACCCGAGGGGAGTACGTCTTCCAGCAGATGTTCAACGTCCCGCCTCCAAAGGGGGAGGGGGGAGAGTGGCACGACATCATGGTGCCGTTCAAAGACCTGAAGGCGGTGAGGGGACCAGTTATTAACCCGAACGCGAAGCCCTTCAATGCCTCGAATATCCTACAAGTTGGGGTAGTTATATCCAAATTTATTATATCAGAGACCATGGACACAATCGAGGACTTCAGGCCAGGCTTCTTTTCGATGGACTTCAAGGAGATTGGACTGTACAGCGTCAGCGAAGGGGGAGGCGGGGGGGAGGTCCTAGCCCCTTCCTTCAACGACTCGCCCCAGAAAAAGTCCCCTCTCCTCAAAGTCCTCGGCCCGCTCTTCAAGCTGGTTTTCAGCGAGACTTCAAGGAGGAGGAGGGCGGCGTATTTGAAGCTCAGGGAGCGGTCAGGCAAGGGATGGTGGCACATTGCGGCACTAGGGTTCCAAGCGAGGGCGAAGAATTACGGTCCGCTCAATGCGTTGCTTACGTTCGCGGCAAGGATGAGTAAGGACGGGTTGAAATTTGCCGTCGGTTGGACCCTCAAGGTGGCTATCTTCTACCCGTGTAGGTCCATATTCCGCCTGAAGAAGCGGTTGACATCGGGGGGCAAAGAGGGAGAGGAGAGCAAAGCTGCGTGACCGGGGATAAAATATGCTGTTCCTCTCATATCACATACAACAAACACGCTCTCCTCATTCTTCTTCCACCCTTGCCTTGACGCAATCCCCACCGACGACCTGCTTTGTCTTGTCAGAGAACTCAACCTCATACATTGTCCCGGTTCGTCTAGGAATCACTCGTAGCACCTTGCCCTCCCACCAATCTCCTGAACTGAAGCAAGCAACTTTGTCCAGCTCCGACCACTCGGACTTCGTGGCTCTCTTGGAGCCATTTTTCGCCTCTCCCCCGCCCCCCGACTCGACCTTCGACGCCCTCTCTTCGAGAGCAGCCCTTCTGTTCACCATAACCTTCTCAATAGCAGCAAGAGTGTCATCTCCGTCGACCCCCCCCTCCTCCCTTATCGCCCTCACGGCCTCCACGAGCGTAGCGCATCCCTTCTCAACCACAAACTCCAGCGCCTTTCGGTCCACGCCAGAAGCTGATGCGGTCGCCATCAAAAGCGCGGCCTCCTCGTCGGAAGTCTTCACGAGAGAATCACGAAGAGCGTCCATGCAAGTAGAGAAGGACGCGCCGCTAGCAGAGAGGCAGACCATCATCAAGTCGGGGTCTGGAAGGTAGCTCCTCATGCTAGCCTCCTGCGGCGAGGTAAGAGGCGAGGGTTTATTAAACTTTTCGTGTAAGGGAATTCGTGTAAGGGGATGTTCGGGGCGAAGGGCCTTCTCACCTCTTCCTCCAGTTGCGCCGCCCTCTCTTGCTCTTCCACCATGAACGCCTCTAACTTTTCCTTGAAAGATCTCAGCTCCTCGATCTCCCTGCTGGCCTCAGAAGCGGCAGCATCGGGCTCCGAAGCCAAATTCCTCGCCTTCATAGCCTCCCTGTCCGTCGTTTTCCTCCCGGTGGGGTCGAACGATTCCACCTCCTCCCTCACACTGTCTCTCACACCCTCAATGGCAGAATTGATGCCCTCCTTGAGCCCCTCTTCAATCTCTTCAATTGCCTTCTGGACCTTCTCGATCTGAGCACGCATATGATCATCCCACGACGACGGTTTCGCTCGAAGGCTAAATTTTTTGCCCCTCCAGCAAGGCGTTTTCCTTGGTGTTCGATTTATCCCCAAAGGCCGTAATTTTATATGCCCCTTTTGGATGAACGATAAAACTCTCTGGCTGCATTGTAACGCCAAACACAACACAACAAATAAGCCACGCATCAATTCTTTTTTTTCTTCAGTCCCAAAACTGAGATCCTTCACAATAATTAATTACCCGAGAAGGTAACTTGCCACTCCACAACTACCCACTCCCCCTGCACCCTTCAAGCCCACGAATCGCCCCCCCTCCGCCCACCCCGGACGTCAGCTTCACAACGAGCCGCTCCGTGAACCTCTCTTCCTCTCCTCCTCTTTCTTGTCCCAACAACCCCCCTTCGGCTCCTTGGCTTCTCCTGTGCCTGTGAATATTTCTATAGCCATGGAGTATAACCCTGAGACAAATGCATCCAAAGCGATCTTGTCGAATCCTGGAGTTTTGCTCCACGCGGGCTCCCTTGAGAAGAGGGGTATGTCCATGGTGCAGAACTGGAAGCTTCGTTACTTCCACCTTTACGAGACGAGGCTTGTCTACTATAAGGACGAGAAGGACGAGGAGGAGGGCGCCAATGCCAAGGGTGCCTTCAAGATAGACCACGAGACTGAGTTTGGGCACAGCAAGCTGAGGCCGTTCTGCTTCTACCTCAAGTCCCACAACCTTTCCTTGTCTCCCCCAGCTGTGCAGAAGCTCCACATGAGGGCCAGCTGCGCAGAGGAGCTGGAAGGTTGGATAGCCGCAGTCAGGGTCGCGGTGACAGCCCGTAAGGAGCTCAACGCAGTTGCCCCGAGGGAGACCCTGCTCGCAGAGGACTTCAGAGGGACCAGTGATAGGTTCACAGACACAGTGACGGAGCCAGAGCAGAGTGCTGTAGGGATGATATCCGAGTACAGAGAACAAGACAAGGAATGGAAGACGGAGACGGAGGCCAAACTCAACTCCAACCCTCGCCTGTCGATAACAATCAGAGGCACCGTCGGGGTCGTGCTCAAGAACAAGAAGTCCAACCTCCTTCCCGACCCCTACTGCGTGGTTTCAGTGGGATCCACAGTGGTTCAGACTAAGACGGCCCATCAGACCCTCAACCCAACCTGGGATGAGTCCTTCACGTTCGATTTCAACCGCTCTCTTCGTTACGCAACCGTGGAGGTTTGGGACGGGAGCAGTCACGCCAAGCCCACCTTCATGGGCCACGCCTTCATCCCCCTCTTTCACATGGCTGCCGGGGCCATCCACAGGAACAAGTATAGGTGAGGCGAGGGAAGGGCGGCGGCTAGCGCAGGGAAGGGGGGCGGCGAGCCCAGGAAAAGGGTTTTCGACCGAATTCCTCACAACTAACCACCTGCCCCCCACCTCCCACGCAGCCTCGGGAAGCGCTCGCACAAGTCCCACGTATCTGGCCAGATCGTGATGGACGTCTTCACAGACCTCAAACAGCACGACCTGAGCATCAAGCTTTTCAGGGAGATCGCTAACATCCCAGGCCTCAAGAAGGACCTTTGCGGTCCCCCCATCGACCACGGCACGCTCGGCGGGAGCGCCTTGAACCTCATGGAAAAGGCCCTCATAGGTCCCGACCACAAGGACGTGGGCACCGAGCCAGTTGTTGTTGCGACGGCAGACGAGGGGGTGCAGACCACCGATGAAGGGCAGGTCTGGGAGGAAAGGTGAGTGCGATGAGCGTTTTGAATCGAGTCGCGCAAAGGATTAGGATACAACACGCCTCGCAGCTCTCTCACCCCCCCCACGTTACTTTGCGCTAACTTCCCGTACTTCGTCCATCCGCAGGTTCGACGACGCTCAGGGTTTCCCCTACTACTTCAACACACTGACGTTGGTGTCTCAGTGGGAGAAGCCCGCGGACTTTGTTGATGCCACTTCACCGGCAGTAGCTGGGAGGTCAAGAAAGGAGTCTCAGCCCCCCATCGATCCGCACCCGTCACTCTGCGAAGTCCCTGAAGAGGACATCGAGGGTGCCAAGGACATGGAGAAGGAGAAGGAGAAGAGGGAAGTGCCACTCTCAGTTGCCGAGAGAGCCGAGGCGGAGAAGAAGAAGGAGGAGGAGGAGGAGGAGGCCAAGGCCAAGCCTAGGAAGTCAAGGAGGAAGTCCAAGCTCATCAAGCTGGGCAGCAGCCTCAGGATGACCCTCACCTGGGGAAAGAGTGGTGAACTCGGGAAGGAAAAGGAGGACACGAATGGGGACGACGACGATGAAGCAGGAGCAACGGACTCCCCTGAGGCCGAAGCCGGCAGCGCCGGAGAGGACGGTCCCAGGAACCCATTTCCTTCAACTATGCCACCCTCGGAGACCGAGAGGCTGGAGGACATGTCCTGGAGGGTCATCCTGCACTCCCCCCCAGACGTCACCAACGGGATCCACTGCATGGGGGTTCTGATCCTGACCAACTATAGGCTGCTGTTCGTGCCCGAGACGACGCTACTGGAGGGGTTCGACCCCGAGAACAACCCAAAGAGCGAGTTTACTCTTACTATTGAGGTGAGTGAAGGGAGGAGCGAAGGGAGGAGCGAAGGGAGGAGCGAAGGGAGGAGCGAAAGGAGGAGCGAAGGTACTGGAAGGATCGGAGTGCGACGTGGTAACCTTGACGACACGGCTTATTGTAATAACCCCCTTCGGTCGTAATTTCCCTCCTCCCAGGTCCCGATAATGATGGTCTCAGAGGCCTCCGTGATTGGAAAGAAGGACCTCCTCATCAAGACCAAGGACGCCCACGAGTTCTGGTTCAGGCTCGCCGAGAACCATAGGAGCGAGGCCGAGGAGGAGCTTTTGGAGATGGAGACGGAGAGGAGGAAGTCCGGGGGCAACTTGGAGGGCGACGGCATGAGCGTTAAGCCGAAGAAGAGGAACCAGATGAACACCGGGATGAAAGGATTGAGGTGAGCAGAGGAAAAGGCGGCGAGCGAAGCGAGCAGCGGGAAAGGGTTTGATTGGATTGGACGACTTTAGTGATTGATTGATTCCGATGATTACATAGCACCGGTGCTGATTACAGGCTCACTTATACATTTTCCCCGCGTGATCATTCGCTGCCACTACGTCGGCTAGCACTACTGCTTTGTCTGGGGTCATTTCTGGGTTCGTTCTAACCCCCTTCGATCGTCTATCTTCTCGCGTCCCCCCCCTTTCACCATAGGCTCGCCGTGAAGAACAATGGCGCCAAGAGCATGGCCAACAGCTTCATGAACATGACCGGCATCAAGAACGTCGCCCACAGCGTCGCCAACAAGCTCGCGAGTCTGACGAACGACAACAACGGGAAGGACAAGGGGAAGGAGGCGACGAGGGTGAAGGGGCTGCTGCTGGAAACCAACGGGAAGACCAAGCTGGAGAACTACCTACTGGGGACCAAGGGAAAGGAGAAGGGCAGAAAATTCACAATTGGGAGGAAGACCACCGTCGTGGAGAAGGAGACGGGCGAACCGAGCCCAGGTGGTTTTGGGGGGAGGTGGGGAGAGAAGGACATGGAAATCGCACAAGGAGTGATGTCGGATGATGGATCGGGGATAAGGAGGTGAGTCGCGGAAAGGGGTCCGCGTTTAGTGCTCACCGTAGGCGACTCACACTTCTTCAATCCCCCCCCCTCCCGCGCCCCCCCCCAGGTTCGCCTCCCGCATCAAGTACCGCGTCTTCAACGCCCAGTTCGAGACCAAGAACTGGCTCCAGATTCACCAGCAGCTCTGCTCCTCCCTGACCGCCGCAGCCGCAGCGTTCTCCGCAGCCTCCCCCCACGAAGATCCCACCTCCCCCGAGGAGAAGGTATCGATCCGCATATCAGCTTACGACTACGTGGACGACAGGGAGACGGGTTTCGCGCACGACGACATCTCCTTCGACGTCCCCAAGTCCTGGATAACCGACACCCACTCCGCCATCAAGGCCGGCCACGAGGTCTACGACATTGAGGCAGAGTACAGGAGGATGGGGGTGCCCAACGACAAGTGGAGGATATCCAAGGTGAACTCCGGCTTCGGGGTCTGCAGCACCTACCTCGACGTGTGGGCCGTCCCCGCGACCGTGTCGGACAGGCAGCTCGAGAAGGCCTCCAAGCACCGGAGCAAGGGGAGGCTCCCCGTCCTCACCTGGAGGCACCCCACCACCCACGCCACCATAACCAGGTGCTCCCAGCCAATGGTAGGGCTGGCGGGGAAGAGGAACGCCGAGGACGAGAACCTGCTGTCCGAGATAAACAAGTGCTCCGGCCTCCCGGTCGCCAACATCAACACCAGGCCCTTTGTAATAATTGACGCCCGCCCCAAGGTGAACGCCCAGGTGAACCAGGCCGCCGGCAAGGGCTACGAGTCCTCCAAGGCCTACCCCAACAGTTCCCTGATCTTCATGAACATCGGCAACATCCACACCATGCGTACCTCCGTCGAGCGTCTGTCCGAGGCCTGCTGCGACCGCTCCCACGACGGGAGCTCCTGGCTCCCCGCCCTCGACGCGTCCCAGTGGCTCTACCACCTCCACAAGGTCCTGAGGGCCAGCGTCCACGTGGCGCACCTGGTGAGCAGGAGGGGAATCAGCTGCCTGGTGCACTGCAGCGACGGGTGGGACAGGACTGCGCAGATATGCAGGTGAGTGAAGGGGGGAGAAGGCGGGCGCTGTGGGGGGGGGGTAGAGGAACGTTTGGTATTGGAGGGGGG
>BRXZ01001486.1:0-10924 GCA_030267625.1 Triparma retinervis
TTCCTGGCGTCGAAAGCCTCCACCGACCCCCCGCTCATCCCCGCGTAGACCAGGTCGCCCCCTCCGAACTGCAGGCACCTCACGTACCCCCCCCCGTCGTCCTTCTGAGCCCTGGCGATGCCCTTGAGGTCGGAGTCCAGGAACACGACCGCCCCCTCGACGGTGCGCACGTCGCTGTCCCCCCCCACCCCGCTCCCGCACCCGACCGCCACGACCCCCCCGGCCCCGACTGCCACGGCGCCGACTGCGCTGCCGACGGAGTGGACGGCGCAGGGGAGGGCGCCGCCGCCGGAGGACCACTTTCGGACGAAACCGTCGGCGCCACCCGCGACCACGCCGCCCGGGCAGGCCGCGGCGCTGCTCAGGACCCTCCCGGATCCTGGTACCTTGGCTCCCTTGTCGCCCTTGCCCCAGGATCCCCTGCTGCCCTCGACGAGGACGCCGGCGTAGCCGCTGTCGACGACGATCTCCTTGAGGGAGCCGGAGCTCAAGCCGGCGAGGAGCTTTGAGCCCCTGCAGTCGACCGCGGCCGCCAGGCAGACGCCGCCGACCTCGAAGCTGTTGACGCTCGCCATGGAGCCGTCGAAGATCTTCACGAAACCGTCCTTCCCGCTCGTGACGACACCGCCGCCGCCCGGGATCTTGCTGATGCTGGTGACGCACTGGGTGTGGGCGATGGTCTTCTTGACGACCTTGCACTCCTTGACATCCCACTCCATGACGCTCCCGCCGACCGTGCCTGTGACGACGACGCCCGCCTTCAGGCTGGCCCCGCAGGTTAGGGGCTGGACGCCGCCCTCCTTCCCGAACCTTCCACTCCTGCTGCTGATGTTCCCGTTCCTCAGCGTCCAGAACATTGCGTGGTTGTACCCCCCCGTCACGAGGTCCGGCCCGTCCCCGCCCTCCGTGAAGCACGCGAAGCTCACCGCGGCGCTCACGTTGTTGCTCCTCGCGTACAGCGCCCCGTCCCCCCAGTTTCCGCTCGCGCTGCGGTAGACGCTGAGGACGTGGTCCCCGCCCGACCCCACTGTGGCGCACATCCTCCCGTCGGCGCTCCAGGCCACGCAGCCGACGCCGCCGCCGGCGGCCCCGGGCCCGGCGAGGCCGGCGACGAGGCTACCGCTGCTGGTGTCGAACACACTGACCCCGCCCAGGGCGTCGCCGGCGAGGCCGAACCTCCCGTCCTGGCTGCAGGCCATGCCCCTGACCGCCCCGCCTGCCCCGGAGAAGACCCTGAAGCTCTTCTCGCCCCCCTTGTACACAACGCTGGCCCCGCCGCAGCTGTATACGGCGTCGCCGCTCCCGCTGTAGCCGAGGCCGGCCTTGGCGTTGGCACCGTAGACGCAGCTGAGCTCGTAGTCCCCGGCTTCGGGGGCAGCCTCGGAGGCCCCGCTGAACTTCTCCCTCCACGTGAGCTCGACGGGGGCGCTCTCTTCCTTCTTCTCTTCGCCCCCTTCGCCCCCATCCTCCTCTCCGGCGGTGGTCACCGTCACCTCCTCCTCATCTACGGGAGCCATGGCGGCGTAGTCGCTGTCGTCGCTGAGGCCGTACTCCTTGTCGCCGTCGTCATCGGCGTCGTCGACGAGAACGTCCCAGACCATGACACACCTGTCGCCGACTCCGACGCTAACGAGGAAGTCGTCGCTCTTGCTGAAGACGACGTTTCCGACCCCGCCCCCACTGCTGTGGCCGGCGAAGTCCTTGAAAGCAGCCCCGGCCTCAAGGCTAGGGTACTTAAGCAGCTTGAGGCCGCCGTTCACATCGCCGGCGGCGACAAGCTTAGCCCCGGAGCTCCTGCTAACGGCGTTGACGACGCTCAGGTCCTTGCCCCCGCTGGGGAAGCACCCCTTCACGGTCCTTCCCAACGTGCAAGTCCAAGTATTCCAGCTGCTCTCCATCACGCGCTCATCGTCGCCGTCCACGGTGGACCCGTCGGCAGAGTAGAACTTGACGGCGGCGTCGTTCTTCCTAATGGTGTTCACCATTACGACGCTGCTGTCGGCGTTCCAGTCGAGGTGGCAAATGGGCGACCCATCTCCCTCCGACTTTCCAATCAGGACAAAGTCCTTGAGGCAATTGTAAAGGTACACCGATCCGTCCATGCTGGCAGCAGCCAGCTTGTTGCCGTCGGGGCTGAACTTAATGTCGCTTATGTATCCGCTGGCGTCCTGGTTGGTCGAGACGATCCTGATCTCGTCCTCGAGCAGACTCACGACCAAGACAGCACCCTCCTTCTCCCTGGGCTTGATGCCCTTCTTCCAGAGGGCTAGGAGCCAAGGATCCGTAGGAGGCTGCTCCTCCTCCTTCTTCTCCTCTCCTCCAACCTCAACCTCGGTCTCCACCACGACCTCGGCGGCAGGAGCCTCCCAAGCCCCGGCCGCTCCTCCGCCCCTGACTCCTCCCAACCCAACGGCGAGCAAGTGCCCATTGGGGGAGTAGTCGCAGCTCCTCGCAAAGTCCCCAACAGCAATGCTCCTGACGACCTTGTTTCCATCCAAATCCCACAAGACGACATTCTTGTCGTCTCCGCAAGTTGCGATTTCATTCTTGACAGGGTGGGCAGCGACGCCCCAGAGCTGATCCTTGCTGTGGCCGACAACCAGAGCACCATCATTGATGTTTGCAGGGAGCTCCTCCTCGTCTCCTCCCCCGGCGGGGTTGCTGAACTCGTATATCTCCGAGCCCTTGGTGGCAACCAGGAGCTTCCTCGTGTCCTTGTTCAAAGTGGCAGCACGGACAACCTTGCTCTTACTGGCTCCAGCCATGGACCAAAGGTCAAAGCTCTTGAGCTCACCCAAAGCTTCGTCAAGAATCTTCACAACGCCCATCTCTCCACCAACGATGACGGCGGGGTATCCACTAGCCTCAGGATCGGCAGGGGCAGGCAGCACGGTCAAGCAGTTGACGTGACCCTTCTCGAAAACCTCCGCCTCACCGGCAAGCTTCCTTCCACCCTCCAACCTGTAGAGCTTTCCTGCGGCGGTCCCGAGAGCGTAGTCGCCGCCAACCCACGCAGCGCAGGTGATGACCTTCCTGCCTCCAAGGGCGCTTCCGAACTGTCCGCTCTTCATGGACATGTTCTTTCCAGCGATTGTGAACACGCTGAACGTCTTGTCCCCACCCGCGACAAGTCCGCTTCCGTCGCCGTTGAAGGAAAGGCACAGGACCTTTCTCTCGCCAGTCTTGGAAGAGCACTTGAGCGCGCCGCTCTTCCAAGCGTAAACATAGACAGTGTGGGCGGCATCCTGCGAAGCAACGGCGAGGAGCTCCCCATCATTGCTGAAAGCAATGGCGCTGATTCCCGTGGATGATTCACCAAGCTCGAAGGCCTTCTTCGTAGCCACGTTGGTGGTATCCCAGACAATGGCCTTGGGAGACTTGCCAACCTGGCCCGTGGCGCAAAGGACGCCGCCACGCGCCAAAGTAAGGCAACTGACGGCATCAGTGTGCCCAAGGAAGTGGCTCTGCTTGCCAGCGGCCTTGTCAAGAACGACTACAGCGGACCCTGCAGGGTACACAATGCTCCCAGCGTCGTTGTAGACGACACTGTTCCTCGTGCTGTTGGAGCTAACACCGTGGATCCACCTCAAGGAAAGATCCTCAGCGGGGAGGTCCCTCGAGGGCACAACAGAGGCGGCATCGGCAGGCATGAGGCTGGCCTTGAATGCATCGACAGCATCGAACCCTCCACCCTCGACGATGAACTCATCAACGTCAATTTCCAACTTATCGATGAGGTCCTCGTCGTCGCAACTGTCCACCTCGATCTTCTTCTCCTCTTCCTCCTCCTCTGGTTCTTCCTCTGCAGGGGGAGCGGCGGCAGCCTCGGCCTCGGCATCGAGGGCGGAGTCGTAGCCCTCGTCGGGTCCGAAGGACCACTGAATAATGCAGCCATCTCCCTTGCCGGCAGATACGAGGAGCGCATCTTCGGAAGTGAAGCCCAAATCACATAGTCCCCCTGCAGAAGAGGAATGAGCCACGAAGGTAGAAGGCCAGGCAGCGCCGTACTTGGAAGTAGGGTAAGGGAAGAGAGAAATGACTCCAGTGCTGTCAGCAGCGGCGACAACGCTCTCAACAACCTTTGGCTTGGCAACAGCGGTGTAGCTGCCACTCCCGTTGTCACCGTACAATCCCTGGAGGCCAGCGTACAAGGTGTTGGTGAAGGTTGAGATCTCGGGGCCAGGTTTTTCTTCGGTAGAGACGAAAGGCGTGCACTTGCCCCACTCAGTGTCCTCGCCCTCGGGCTTCTGCAGGTACACGACCTCATCCTCGAGGTTGACGATAATTTCGGTCCCAGTAGTAGAAATGTCCATCTGCTTGATGGCTTCGGCAGTCTCAGACACAACGATTTTCGTGTTGAGAGGGAATGCCTTCGTCTCGGCATCGGCCTCCAAGTTGTAAAGGAAGATCTCCCCGGTCTCGGTGGCGGCAGCAATGTAGGCAGCCCCAAACTTGACCGCAGTGATGGCGGCCCCACCGAGACTCTCATTCCCACTGCCCTTGATTTCAAGCTGAGCAGGGTCCTCAGCAGAAGCGCCAAACACAGCAACGCTCCCCTTCTTGGGACCGTCAGCGTATCCGACAGCGATGAGACCTCCGTCGGCCGAGTAAGCAACAGTCGAGGGAGCGGAGTCTAGGGAGAGGCTCTTGACCTGCTTGTGGGAGGCAGCGTCCCAAACGAAGAGCTTGTTGTCAGTTCCGACGGTAGCGTACTCCGCAGTCGAAGCGTTGGTGGCGAGGGACGTGGCGGAGACTCCATTATACGTCCCGTGGCCAGACGTGACAGGCCCACCATTGAGAACATCTCCGACCTGGGGGAAGGGGAGAGGAGCCCCCTCCTCCGCTCCCTCCTCGGCGGGAGTTCCGACGAGGGAAAGCTCAAGGAGCTCGTTCCCGCGGGTTCCGACGAGAACCTTGCCGGCGGAAAGGGCGACCGAGGAAACCGCAATGTCGGCGACAAGGAAGACATTTCCGGTGGCCCTCAAGTCCATGCTGGCAGTCTCCTTGACCTCGAGCGTTGGGGAGACGCTGAAAGTTTTGACGGAGCCATCCTCACCACCGACGGCAAGGGTGCCGTCAGAGTAATCCAGGGAGGTAATGGGGCCGGTGGAGGCCCCGGGGATTGTGAGTTTGAGGTTGCGGGAAGAGAAGACGAGAAGGTCTCCGGAGAGCGTTCCAGCGACAACGGACTCAGACGCAGCGGGGCCGATGCTGGAGACACAGGTCAGAGGAACGGGGGCAGAGGCCCCGAAGACACCCTTCTTGGGGAACCAAGTGCTGGCGAAGTCCTTGGACTTGACCCAGAACACGATTGGCTTGACCCCGTTAGTTCCAGCCGAGACCACGGTCAAGGTGTCGACATTGGAAGCGGAGAAGGAAATTCCTAGGACTGGGGACTTTCCAGTCTTAGCAGAGAAGACTGGGGCAAAGGTCGCGACGTCAAGGACGACAATCGTGTTGTCAGGGTCCGACCCTACGACCGCCAGGAGCTTGCCATCCTGGGAGAAAGAGAGGCTAGAAGCCGCTGTTGAAGGGGGGAGCGCCGAGGTGCAAACCGAGAGGGTCGCAGCGGTGGCGGAGTCGAAGAGGTAGACGGCTCCGGTCGAGGTACCGCAGGCGGCAATTTTTTTGTCCGACGAGGTGGCGAGGGAAGTGATGTCAGAAGATGAATCCAGGAAGTAGGTCTGGGTCGGCTCAGGGCGCTCATTCTCTTCGTCGGCTGGGGCGTAAATGACTCCAACAGTGGCGGCTGGGTAGATAACGGAACCACTGGCGGTGTAAGAAGCATTGCCGCGGCTGGAGCCGGAGTAGCCATGGATCCACTCGATGCTAAGGGAACTATTCGGAGGAGCGGTCGCCTCAGGCTTAGGGGGAGGAGGGGGATCCTCACCCTCGGCAGGAGGGGGTGGAGGTGGAGGCTTGGACTGAGGGGGAAGGGGGGGGGAGGAAAGGGGGTTAGTTTTGCTTGCGCATCTTCCTTCCGGCCTCCTCAATCGTCTCACCTTCTCTAGAGTGGCAAGGAAGGGCGCATCCTCCCCGTATTTGGTAGGAGGAGCGGGAGGAGAGTAGTTCTTGGCCCCCGATGCGTCAGCAAGGACGGTTCCCGTCAGGGTGAGCTCCGACAGGGTGGTCAACGTGGCCTCATCGGCCTCGAGATCATCGTAGGCGGAGACCCAGGAGGCTGAGGTGGGGTTCGACCCGACGTAGGCGAGGAACTCCTCAGAAGTGATGGTCACCAACCTGTTGGTCGGGTCCTTGTCACAACTCTGGAAGGCGAGCCTGGCGATCGCCTCGAAATCGGCAAGGGACGGGATAGGGTTGCCCGAAATCTTGCAAAGGCCAGTGATGGTTGACTGCAATGGACCGAAGCGATGAGGGGAGCGAAGCGACGAAGGAAGCGAATCGCGAGAGGGATCGAGAGAGGGGTGAGAATTGAGCACACACATAAACATGTATGTATAATAATATTTATCTATATGGCATATATCGAGTACCAACTTCGCTCCTTTCTCACCTTGAGAGATAAGGTAGTCTCATCGAGGGTCAGTTCACCGGACTCGTCAAAGTCATAGCACGTAAACACGAACTGCATCTTCTCAATGGGGGACATTGAGGAGATCATGGACTGCGGGGCGGGAAGGGGGGGGGGGGTCGGGGGGATCGGAGGGGGGTCAGAAATTGCCACTGCAAGGGAGGGTGTTGCCTGGCGGCTGTTGAGAAGGATCTGACTATAACTCACCAGTGTGGCCAAGAGCTCGAGGCCGTCGACGATGTCGTTGGTATCGGTGTCCATCGTCTTAAACAACGCCGAAGCGGCTTCGGCGAGGTTTTCAATTGGCAAATCATCCTTAAGCGACTCCGCGATGGCCAAGAAGAGGGAGGGGTTAACTCCCCATCCATCCGCATTCAGCATAAACGATTGCCAGAGCTTGCGGACAGCGCCGCTACTAAGGTTCACGAATGGTTTGACTGAGGCGTCAAACGACGCTTTACCCAATACAACACCCATGGGTAAGTTTGGGAGTAGGGGTTGGGACTGGGGACTGGGTCTCTGGGCGGCGGTTGGAGATGGGAACAATTAGCTTGAATGGCTCTACATTGAAAAAAGCGCTAAAATGGTTCAGGCCAGGGGAGGACCGTATCGAAAGGCGTCGTGGGGTGGCGATGTTACGCAAGATTTCGCGGAATTGAAAAAAATGTACTCTGAGGGGGGGGGGGCGGAGGGAGGGGTGGTGGAAATGGGGGGGGGGGGCGTGGAAGGGGGGGAGGGGGGCGTGGAAGTAGGAACTGGGGGGGTCGGAAGCGAACTGGAGGACCTTGGAGTTCCTGAGAACGAAGCTTATTTGTATGTTAAGGAGGATGGGGGTGGTGGTGGGATCGGGAGAAAAGTAGCAAGCTTGTTTGCGGGCTTGATCTCTGTGCTAGTGTCGTGCAAGGGAAGCAAGAGGATCGACGCGGAAGAAGATGGTGCGCTGGAGGAGGGCAGTCCAGAGGCGCTCCACTTCACGAAGTTCAAGTTCATTAACGGCCCCCAGGCTGCCTCTGTGACCAAGTCGTTCCGGCACGCAATGCCAACGCAGCAGTTCAACTCGCCAGAGGAAGTTCAATTCAAGACGAAGAACTTCAAGTACATGTCCAAGCACATCCGCGAGCAGCAGGTCGCCGCAGAGAAGGGCATCGAACTGGAAAGGGAGCCCACCGAGGAGGAGAAAGCCATGAGGAGAGGCTACGCAGCGGCCATGAGGCAGTACCAGGGGGGGAACCGGTCCAAGAGCCAGTTAATCAAGGCTTACAGCTACGGGTCGGGTGCAAGGCACGATGGGACATAGATAGCCGTGTTGTTGTAAATTGCAAGGGTTGGATTAGAAACGTCTGAATTTGATAACCGCCTTTGCAAGCGGCGTTCTTATTCTCTTTGGAAGCCTCGCCCCCCCCCTCTCCAGCTTCCCCTTCACCCACTTCTTGGCCACGGCAACAATGTCCCTGAACCTCGTGTTCCCCCCTCCTCCCCCGACCTTGTTCTCAAGCACAGCCCTCGCCGTCGGCGCCCACTCGTGCGAGAGGGACCACGGTATCCCCAGCCTCGAGCTCAGCCCCTTCAGCAGCACCGTGGACCTCCCCACCAGCACGAGGTCCTGGGGGAACGACTTCAGCTCCTTCACTGGGGAGTTGGGGTCCAGCTCGCCGTTAGCGTAGCCCCCGGGGAGGGACTTCACGCTGCCGTCGAAGAGCCACATCGCGACGGCTGCGGGTCCCTCGGGCTTGGCGTCGTCACGGAGCTCTACCCCGAGCTCGAGAGCGAGCTTGCCGATCTTGTCGAGGTCGGGAGGGTTCGTGTCGGATTCCCTGTCGTCGAGGGCGACCATCACCTTGGCGAGGGTGTTTTTTGCCCGGCCGCTTATTTGCTTCACCTGCCCGAAGTCGATGAGGCCGATGGAGCCGTCCTTGAGGACGAAGATGTTTCCTGGGTGAGGGTCAGCATGAAAAAATCCAGACTCTAATATCGATCGGGCGAACACGTCCGTCAGTGCGCGGAGGAGCTTCCTGCCGAAAAGGATGCTCTCCGGCGACCCCGGCTTGATGCCCCTCTTCTCCATTTCCTCCCCCGCCCTCGACAGCGGCACCCCCTCAAGGTAGTCCATCACTAGGACCCGCTTAGTAACAAGCTTCGAGACAGGCCGGGGCATTCTGAGGGGGAGCTCGCGCTTCAATTTGGTGACCGGATCGACGATTAAATGGTTGTAGATCCGATCCATTGCAGCCGCCTCAGCAACGAAATCGAATTCGTCCGCGAGCTGCGACTCGAGTTCCTTGAACACTACGTAGTAGTCGACTGGGATGGAATCGATGGATCGTAGGGGCTTGGCAAGCTGGATGAGGTTCTTGATGTCGCCCAATAGTTTCTGCTCTATCCCCGGCCTTTGGACCTTGACTGCGACCTCTTGGCCACCCACCAGGACGGCGCGGTGGACCTGGGCGACCGAGGCAGCACCGAGCGGGAGAGGGTCGAATACCTCGAAAATGTCCTCGAACTTCTCTCCCTTGACGCAGAGCTCGCTTTCAATGACCTTCCTCACCAAGCCTACATCCATCGGGTCTAGCATGTCCGTCAGCCCCTTCAACGCCTCGGTGTACTCGCGGGGAAAAAGGTCCTGCCTAGACGCGATGATCTGCCCCGTCTTTACGTAGAACCCCTTCAGGTCGTTGATGGTCTTGGATAGGACCTCGGCGCCTTCGCTGTGGAGATCCTGCCAAATGATGGCACACTCCTCGTCACTTAGACAGTCGCGACCGACCAGGGGATTCACGCGCTCGAGGACGTTCAGCTTCGTGTAGGTCGCGTAGTAGTTAAATATGACTGTGATGGTGGATGGTGGGGGAGGAGGGGGGGGTGGGGTGGGCATGGAGGTGGGCATGGAGGTGGGCACGGCCTTTGTTTTCGTAAAACATACCTGGGACGGCTGCACTCCAGAACCTTCCAGCCCTTAGGGCTCTGTCTATCGGAGTCAGTGGGGCAGGAAAAGAGAACTCCTCTTCTTGTTTGCGAGTTATCGCCTGCTCATTGCCAAGTTTTAAGCCATTTAATGACATTCTCCTCTCCTTTGTCCTCTTATTGTGTACATAGGGGTAGGAAAATGGTCTCACAAGGGTTAGTAAGCCGTAGAGAAGGAGTAGAAGATAACATGTGTGTGGAGTCATCCAGTTTGTGTGCTGGGGGTCCCCTCTTGGCCTCTCTCCCCTTTTTGGGCCCTTTTTGGCCCCTTTTTGGCCCCTTTTTGGTCCCTTTTTGGAAGAGACCGAGACCCTTTTTGGAAGAGACCGAGACCCTTTTTGGAAGAGACCGAGACCCTTTTTGGAAGAGACCGAGACCCTTTTTGGAAAAGGCTCTTCCCCCCTGCTCAGTCCAGCCAAATTCTCCTGCCAAATCCAGCCAAACCACTTTCCAGCCAAACCACTTTCTAGCCAAACTCTCCTGCTCTACCCAATTATGATGGCTATGCGCCGCTTCTTCGCATTTTTTGGTTTATCGTAAGTATATATGCACATTGCAGGGCCCCACGTCACACCAACTTAGCTCCAATGTCCAACAATATGACCTGTTATGCCCAATATCAACAATCACAACGCTTCTCGCTCGTCGTCAAAAATATCTTTCACTTCTCTCTTTCACTCACCTCTTTCACTCACCTCTTTCACTCCTCTCTTTCACTCACCTCTTTCACTCACCTCTTTCACTCACCTCACTTTCACTCACTTCCATCTTCCCCTCACTTCCACTCACCTCCATCTTCCCCTCCATTCCAATCACCTCCCAATCACCACAGACCATACAAGACGAAATTCAGGGCACACAGGATGGGAGGGATATGCTTCTTAACTGCGTACGCCTCAGCCTGGCTTTGCTACGTCTTTGCCTACGACACTTTCATTCAGAAGCGGGTGCCCCTTTTCCCCGCAATCCTTGGACTCTTTCAGGCCGTATCCGCCTCGCTGACGTTCTGGTTCCTCCCCAAGGAGAAGGACAGCGGATTCTTCTCTGACAAGGGCATCCTGTCTAAGCTCTTTGTGAGAGAGAACATCTTCTATCAGCTGTAAGACGATGGTGTCGCGGCTAAGGGGTGCAGAAGGGACCTTAACTTATCCACTAACACCATGAGCCTTAAATTCCTCCCGCGTTTCGCGTCGCCTCACTCGCTTCGCTCGTCGCAGCATCACCACCTTTGGCCCCTTCTACTATCTTCTACAGGAGCAGCTAGAGGGACACGCGCTGGGGAGGCCCCTCGTCGTTCTCTTTGTCTTCCTCCCCTACGCTTTATTGCGGCCGGTGTTCCCGACGACGCGGTTCGACTACGCGCAGGAGGGGAAGAAGGTCGGGAAGTACAGATCGGAGGAGGTGAGTCAGAGAACAGTGTCGCCGCGTTTG
>BRXZ01001490.1:4580-19198 GCA_030267625.1 Triparma retinervis
CCCACCCGTCAGGCCCCTGCTTGTCTTGAGCTTCACGCTCCTCGCCCTATACTGCCTGTCAGGGCTCTACTTACCCAACTACCAGGGCAAGATCATTGACCGAGTGGTCCCAGACGATTCAGGGGAGTACGACAAAAGTGGTTTCATCGGTGACGTTAAGATTTACCTCTTCATCATGCTCGCCCAGGGAGCCTTCTCCACTGTTTACAGTGCAGCCTTCCAGCTCGTCTCGCGAAGGCTAGTCTTCAACATTCGCAACGAGCTATTTCGAAAAATTCTTTCCCAGGACGTTGCATACTTTGACGGCACGGAATCGGGCCGTTTGCTTTCGAGGTTGACGAACGACGTGGACATGGTAAGGGGGGTGGGAATAAGAATAAGAATACAAACACTTTGGACACATCTCACCTTCCCCCACACCCTCCGACAGATGATGCAACCTATCCAATCTTCCCTTTCCTCTCTCATCTCCAACGCCTTCATGCTCGTGGGCGGATTGGTTTTCTGCTACGTCAAGTCATACCGCCTTTCGATGCTTGCTTTCGTCACTGTTGGTCCGATCATGTACCTCTGGGACCTTTACGCTCAGTGGTCAAAGCGCCTCAACCGACAGATGTTGGCGTCCTGGGCAGAAGGCAACTCGATTGCGTCGCAGGCTCTCTCCCACATTCGCACCGTCAAAGCCTTCGGCACTGAGACGTCTGAAATTACCGCTTACAACGAAGCTAATGGTGAGGCGCTGAGGGCCGGCGTCAAAGATGCCTGGGGAAACGGTTTGACCACCGCCCTCACTAGCTACTTGGACCTTGGGACTGGAGTCCTGATCCTCTACTACGGTGGTACGCTCGTCATGGATGGGGAGATGTCCGTGGGAGAGGTGAGAATGAACGCTCCAGCCTACCACAACGCGACAATCCTAATCCACTTACTCAATCCCTTCCGCGCGTCTCGCTTCGCTCCTCGTCGCAGCTCGTGACCTTCCAGCTCTACTGGAACATGATGAACAACGCGTACCAAAACCTGCAGGGCTTGGTCACCTCCTTCACTCGCAGTGCAGCTGGCGCTGAAAAAGTATTTAGCCTTTGGGATAATACTCCGGACATCGATCCGAACGATGGGGCAGCAATCAATTGGGACGTCGAGGGGGAAATCGAATTCAAATCTGTGGATTACTTTTACCAGATGAGACCCGATAATATGGTTCTCTCGGGGCTTGATCTGAAGGTGAGGAGGGGCAAAACCCAAAGCGGAGGAGCGCAGCGGCAATTTTGATGGTGGCCCCACATCTAATCTTCTCGCGACTCGCTTCGCTCGTTGCTTCGCTCGTTTCAGATAAAGAAAGGCTCTGTCGTTGGTCTTGTCGGCAGGAGCGGAGGTGGGAAGACTACGCTCATCAAGATGCTCCTTCGATTTTACGATCCAAAGGCTGGCGCTGTCACCATCGATGGTCGTCCTTACACCTCCCTAAAGGTGGATGATCTGCGTTCATACTTTGGCGTGGTGTCTCAGGACACCGAACTCTTCTCGAAGACAGTTGCTGAGAACATCTCTTACGGAATGAAGCCTGGAACGTACACTCACGAGGACGTTATTGAGGCGGCCAAAGCCGCACAGGCGCACGAGTTCATCAAGGAGATGAAGGACGGGTACGATACCAGAGTGGGTGAGAGGGGCAGCAGGGTTAGTGGCGGCCAGCGCCAGAGAATAGCCATTGCCCGCGTCTTCCTTCGTAAACCGAAGATAATTCTGCTCGACGAAGCTACTTCCGCGCTCGACGAGAACAGTCAAACATTAGTTCAGGAGGCCCTGGACTTGCTAATCACAACGTCCAAGGCGACGGTGGTGCTGGTCGCCCACCGCCTATCGACCGTCATGAATGCTGACAAGATTGCTGTCATAGATAAGGGGAAGGTGCTAGAACAGGGGTCTCACGATGAGCTGTGCAAGCTGAACGGCGTATATGCCACACTTGTCAACAAGCAGAAGAAAAAGCGCGAAAATGAGCTCAACCAAGAGGCAGCAGATGGGCAGAAGCAAAATCCAAACCGCACAGCTTCGATTGACGACATTGACAAGTTGCTAGATGCGCGATAACAAAGTTACCTACAGTATTTCGAAAAGCATTTTCATTTCGTCACATTGCGTCGTTATGGTTGGGGCTATGGTTAACCCTGCGTCGTTATATTTTATATTCATATCCCGTTAAAATCGCAATCCTCGTCAAAATCTGTCGTGAAGTCTCTGCCCACACCAACATGCAACTTGGTCTGTCCACTGTTCAAGTTCGCAACGTCGGCCTTGATCCTCACACCTTTCACCTGGAACCGCACTCCGATTCCTACTGCCGTCTTTGTGACCATCTTCGTATTGTACGATCTCCTCATGACCCTCATCTTCTCCTTGAAACCTTTTCCCTCCTCCTCCTCCTCCTTTTCCACCACAGCCATGGGCTCAACCCTCAAAGCTCTCGAGAAGCACAAGACGTCTCCAAAGAATACACAGCAGAGCCCGCTTCCCGACCTGTCGCCTCCCACCCGGAATTCTGCCGTACTCCTTAACCCCTCAGTGAAAGGGCCGTGCTCTTTCGGTTTCCAGCCCCTGATTCCTTTCCCCAACTTGAACCCGTTCATGTCCCTCATATGTAGAGGTAAGGAGCTGTTGAAACCGCTCGTGATGATGTTCTTAACAGCCAGTTGAATAGGTGGTCTTTTCTTCGCCTTGTTCACTATGGGTACGCTGCTAACTGTTGTAATCTCGAGCCTAGAGAACCTTGGTTTCTCGTAAACCACATGTTTCAGCGCACTCCTTCTGACGGCCATCGTGTCTATCCACTTCTCTACCTCCTTCCTGTGCCCCTCGCTCTCCTCGCTCCCCCCGCCCCTCCTGCCCTTCCAACCCTTCCAACCCTTCCAACCCTTCCAACCGCTCCATTCTCCAATCCCAACCCCCCCGAGGCCCCCCAACCCCAAACTCGGGAACCTAACCCCCGACGATAACCGAGCCGATATTCTGTGCTGTCCAAGCATGCTCTGTTTCTGATTGTTGTTCCAATTCCCACTGAAAGTACTACACAGAACGTTCTCCCCCTCCAACATGTCGTGGCTGATGCGCTCCATTGAGGTTTGAAAACTGTAATCGAACCCCCCCGGTGCCTTTCCGCCGCTTCCGCTCATGAAGTTGTTAAGCGTGAAGTCGATTCCCCTCCTCTTCGAGGCCTCCAATCCACTCAACATGTTTGTAGCGTTTTGGTGAAGTGTGTCAATCCTCCTCTTCTCCGCTTTTGACAATTTTTTTTTCTTCTTCTCCTTATTCCTAGTGCCCACCTTTCCCTTCTTTCCCTCCTTCCCCTTTCGCGGCCCATCGATGAGCTTCGCGCCCTCCTCTCCCAGGCCAACCTTGTAGACAAACTCTGTTGAATTTCGAATCACAAAAGGTATGCAATTCTCAAAAATGCTCACGCTGAAGAACCTCTTGTCGCGATTTGATGAGGGCGATGATGAGCCCCATGGTGCACACGCGTCTCCCTCAAACTCCATCTTCGGATCGTCGAAAACTCGTTTGATGCGAAAGCCAAGCAGTGGAATTCCCTCTGAATTCTGGGCTGCGATCTTGATTGAAATTTTCCCTCCTTCGACCAAGCTGGGGTGAGCAGAGATCAGAGATATGGTGCGAGTCAGAATTCGTTCCGTTCATGTCGAGCCTGTTCGTCACAAAAGAGCCCCCCCCCAGCCCCCCCCCCCCAGTCGCCTCCCTCACCTTTCTGAGCAGTTATTCCTGACATTGGGCAAAACCGGGCTGGCCTCCAACTGAAATTGGTGCTCACCTGTGAACAAGTTCTGCCCCCAAACGGGCCCGCTGATGCTCAGGAAGCCTGATTTATCAACAAGGGAGAGTAAATCTTCCCCTAAAACCTGCGCAGTTGAGGACAATTTGTTGCCCCCTGCGTCGCCGGGCTTATTATTCCCCCATCCGGACCTCCCGTTGACCACAATAGGTAAGAATAGCAGCAAAGAGAGAAGCGTTTTCGTCATTTGGACTTGCACCAACTAACCGTTTGTGGCAAAAGCAAAAAGAGCAAGAAAAAAAGCAGCTCACTTCTTTTAGGCTTGTCAACGCACAGGCTCGCGAAGAAACCCCGGCAGAAAATATGTCCGACCTCGAGAATGAAGCTATCCGGGAGAAGGCGGATGAGCTAGACATGGATTTCGATGAGGATGCCGATTATTTGTTCATTGCTCGTGAGTTCCTTAACGCTCCTCTGCCAAAAGATTGGAGGGAGGACACGTATGAGGATCCAGAAGATGGTGTAATGTATCCTTACTATGTTGATTCCGCTGGTGAGAGTCACTGGGATCATCCTCTCCTCAAGGAATACAAGAAGAAGTTCCAGGACGAGAAGGAAAGGCGAGAGAAGCAGAGGAAGGAAAGGAAGGAAAGGAGCCCGAGCCCGAGTCCCGCGAGGAAGAGCAGGAGCCCGAGTCCCGCGAGGAAGAGCAGGAGCCCGAGTCCCGCGAGGAAGAGCAGGAGCCCGAGTCCTGTCGGTAGGAGGAGTGATCGTGATGATCTGGAGGACAGCCGTGATGACAGCCTTGATTATGGCCGTGGTGATAGGAGGGACGACAGGGGGGGAGACAGGAGGAGGGGTGGCAGGAGGGACGACAGGGGCAACGATAACGACGACAATAGGGGGAAAGTCGAGAAAGACAGGGTAAGTTCATTTTCTTGCCCTTTCGCCAAACCAACTTGTCGGACCAACTACTAACAAGCAATTAAACTAACTCCAAACAAACGTCTGCATTCGCCCTCTTTGCGCAGAAGGAGGATAAGATTGAAGAGCTGGACATGGAGGAACTCGATGTTGAGGAGCACGACGATCTAGGAGAAGTGTCGTTGGAGGAGCCTGTGATCCTTTCGCCGACGAAGCCTTCCAACCTAGATGATTCGGACTCTTGGTCGGATGTGAAGAGCCCGGTTCGCTCCCCACCCGATTCGAGGGACAGGGGTGACAGGAAGATGAAGGGCCAGTACCTTGACGACTACATGGAGGAGCAGGACATTGGCGGCAGGAATGACGTCAAATCCTCAGCTAGACAGCTTGACTCTCGGGCCTCTTCCACCCGCAACCTTGATTCCAGAGGCTCTACGGGGTACGATACCTTTACAGATTCAGTAGTTGACGAGAAGCACGAAAGGAGGTTGGAGAGGAAGAGGGAGCAAGGTGGCCGTCGTTCGGATGCCGGCCGCGGCAGTAGCAGAAGGTACGGAGACGACGACAGCGATGAGTCCCCCCCTTCTAAGCAGTCCTACCGCTCCAGGCACGACAGGTCCTCGAGGTCTGGTTCTCTGCAGACCCTCCACGAGGAGCCCGCTCCTGCGGTCGTCGATCCCTCGGCAAAGTACCGCTCGTTGCGGCCTGAAGACCCATCTGTGGCCGACATGAGGAGGAAGAATTTGGACTTGGAAAAGGAAGTGGAGGAACTCAAGGACATCGTGGAGGATTGGAGGTCCCAGAAGAAAAAGTCCGAAGTCCTTGAGCAGGCCACAACCGAGGAGCTCGAAAGAGTGAAAAAAGTGCTCCGCTCGGTGACGAAGGAACGCGACGAGCTTTCCCACTCCAGCGCTCTTCTGACGCTGAAGCTCAACAAGAACGTCGCCAATGGAGTTATTGATGATGAGGGAGAGGCTGCTCCTGTGACCAAGTTCGAGAAGGACAACATTGAGGCGGCGGCAGGGGCAAAGGCAAGGCGGGAGGCCGACGAAGTTTGGGAGGCCAAGGTTTCAAAGGTCAAGGAAGCTCACGCTGAGGAACTGGCGAAGTTGCAGAACAAGATCGCCACCCTGAACTTGACGGTTGCGACTGAGAAGGAGTTCCGTGTTTCTGAGGGTTCCAAGACATTGATGAGCCTCGAACTTCAGCAAGATCAGGTCAAAGATGTCACACAATTGGTTGGCGAGCTCAAGCAGAGGCTTTACGTTGCCGAGCAAGAGCGCGATTCCGTGCAAAAGCGCGAAACTGAGCTGATAGCCAAGGCAAAGGTTGCCATCGAGGCCAAGTCTAAGGCTGAGCTAGACGTGATGGCCATGGAGGAGGATGTGAGAGATTCAACTGTTAAGGCGGATATTGCGAGTGAAGGGCTCAAGACGGCCTCTTCCCAAATTACAGCTCTTGAGGAGACCATAGTGAAGATGAGGTCTGACTATCTTTCTGGTGAGAAGGAGCGCGCGGCAGATGCGGTGCTGCTGAAGCGTCTGCAGCTCAAGCAAGCGTACGAGGACGACGAGGTTATCATGCTGAAGGGCGCCTTGGACAAGGGGAAGAGGTCAATCGTAGAGTTGGAGAGAGTGAAAGCCCAAGAAGTCGCAGAGCTCAAGGCAGAGATTGAAGCTGTCAAGAGACAGCTCGTTATTGTCGAGTCGGACGGCAATGACCGCTTCCAGAGGGCTGAAAGTGAGAGGGTTGCAGCTGAGTGGGAGAAGAAGCGGGCTGTCGAACATGCAGAAACCCTTGCGAAGGCCAAAGCAAGAGAGATAGAGAGGGCTCTCAGGCAAGAGACTATCGCGCGCGAGATGGAAGACAAGGTAGTCGATCTTCGGAGGGAGGTCATGGCTGCCAAGGAAAAGGGCGAGGCTCAGCTAGTCGAATACAAGGGTCGGCTCGAGAGGAGCAAGGGCGAGGTCGCGACCTTGAAAGAGGAAAGGGAGAAAATTGAACTCGAGATGGGAGAGAAGGTAGCGCTCGCCAACGTCGCTGTGGAGGAAGTTAGAAATGAGGTGACGAGGAAGGTCCCTCAGCTCGCTGCCAGCGCCCTGAAGAGGGCCGAAGATGAATGGAAGAAGAGAATTTACTTTGAGACCCAGAAGTGCCGCGACGAACGCGATCGATATATTCAGTCTGCAAAGGGCAGTGTTGAGACGCTTGAGAGGAACCTGGGAGACTTCAAAAAGGAGAGGGTTGAAATGGAGAGCGTTGTGAGGCGACTCGAGAGAGAGAATGGCGAGCTCAGAGATGTGAACACCAGATTAGAGGGAGACCTCAACGCCACCGCAAATAGCGCCAACACAACGATGCCATCGCGGCACCAGCAGAGCGGAATGTGGGATATCCAGACTCCTCAGCCTCCTCCTCCCCCTCAGCAGCTCTATAACAGCCTTCAGGAGGTCGCAGCTAACGCCACCCTCACCACTCTCCAGGCCCAGCTCAGTATTATGCAGTCTCAATGTCGGAATCTGCTCAATTCCGCGGACGCCCCTCCTCCTTCAACCGTTCCCCTCGGAGTGAATGACTTGAACGTCACCAACGTGACAACAGTGACGATGGATGAAGATGTAGAGAAGCTCTTCAGCAGCCCAGTCAAGAAGAGTGGCTCCAGAGGAAAAGACAGGGTCACTTTTGACGATGAACTCTTCATCAAGAGCCACAATATGAGCCTCGATGCCAGTAACGTCAGTATCGGTGGGGTTGGGGAAGATTCGATGAACAGGAGCGGCTACTTGGGCAATCTTTGGAAGTCGAGGTACGGACGGGGCGGAGGGCCAAGGTGAAAAAAAAAAAGCATATTATTTCAAAATATAACAACAATATGACATTCTTGCGTCCATTCATTTGCATCACTCTTTTGCAAGCTCCTTCTCAATTTTCGCAATGTTCTCGATGAAGTCTGAAATGTCGGCATCTCCTGAGAGACCCTCCGTCGTCATTCCGCCAGGGTCGTCAGTGTCATCTTCGCCATTTGTGAAGCTCGATAGGTCGTTCCCTATTGAACCCATTGCACTGCGCATCATAGCGGAATTGATTCGATCTTCCGTCGACCTTTCAGTTCGTTTGAATTTCTTGGGGAGAGGCGACGCCTCGTCATCCTGCGAAGGGGTCGTGACTAGAGCAGCAGCTTTGGCTGCGGCTTCCATCATATCTTTTCCACTGAAACTTTTCCTTCGCATTTCGTCGGCGAAGGATGGTCTTCTACTTGTAGAAAAGCTGCCCCTCCTGCTTCCGCTTCCCCCACCTCTTTGTGCGTCCTCGTGGAAGCTGCCTCTATTGCTGGAAGTGCCTTTTCTTAACGGACTTTTGTCGAGACTCCCTCGCCTGATCTTCTTAAGGCCCTTGCCATTGAACCTGATCATCTTCAGAGCCTTGTTGATGAGGTCCCTTGTTACGAATTGGTCTATCCTGATGTTCAGCACGTTGTAGGGATCAGGGTATAATTGAGCCCCCACCGCCATCATGCTCTCCACGAACTCTGCATATACCATCTCGTCGTCGTCGCCTGCATCGTGTACCGTGGCTGCTCTGCCGGCAGTTTCCATCTCCTTTATCAACTCCTCGTCGTGTTGGACGTACGCGAATAGCACCCTCAGTGCTCTTTCGCTGAGTAGCGGCCCAACCAACTTGAAATCTCTGCAACACGTTACCAGCTCGTTTGCGTTCATTGTGTCAAGGCTCCCCAAGCTCTCCATGCTCTGGTCATCAGCCGAGTACTCCTTGTAGATAATTTCTAAGTTGTGCCTGTGTTTCTTTTGAACCGCTTTGCACTTATCTCCCGCGATCCTCTCCCTGAAAACGTCAATGTCGACGCTGCATGCATTGGGGAGGATGTCTTCGTTGAGCATCTTTTGGAAGCGTTGGGTCCACGTTCCCTTGCTGTACCTGTGATGGGCCAGGCGAGCCATGAATTCCACGAATTGCACAGCCTCGAGTTCTTGGGTGACATGCCTTACCCTATCGAGCCCTTTCTTGCTGTGGTCAATTGTACAACTCTGAAAGATGAGATCAACTCTCACGCTTGGAAGGGCCTTTCTGTCCTTCTGGAGCCTGCAGTCCTTGACGAACTTCCATGCCTCTTGGTGATCAATATCTGTTACGCCCCCAGAATCGGCCGACGCTGCGTAGAACTGAAAAATCCTCCGAACGTCTCTTATCCTTGTTTTGAGGATCTTCTTGAACTCCGCGCAAGTCTCTTCCTTTTCGGTCTCGCTGACAATACCTAGCTTGCGGAACTCGTTTTCGACCTGATCTTTCCTAACGGTGGTGTAAGTCCCATCGTCGATGTCCTCCTCGACCCTAACTTTCCGCGCCAGGATGGTGGTGCACAAACTCTGCCAGCAAACCTCAATTAGGGAGCTGCTGAACTTCCGGTACTGTCTCCTGTCCGCATAAGCCTTCTTGAGGATATCCGAGATTTGGTTGGAAGCCACCTTTGCAACATTAAGGCACGTTACCATTCCTGCACTTTTCTCCACCAGTTTCTTGTGCGAGTAGTGCCAGGGGGTGAACTCCAGCATGTCGTCGATGTCACTTTGATACTTTCGCCACGAGTGCTTTACCTTCGTTTCTAGGAGGTTTTGGAGGAACTCGTCAACTCCATTTGCGCCTATTCCGATGCTAGGATAGTGCATAGAAAAGATCTCAGCAAGTAGGGCAAAGGACCTAGTCTCGTTGACTACAGCATCGTCCACGTGCACCCTCATTCCGCAATATTGGCTCATTACTTGCACGATAACTCCGGTTTCGTCCTCTTTTTCTTTTAACCTTTTAAGTCTCGCCGTCTCCTTCTTGAGAAAAGACGCTGACTTGGGAATTTCGAGGTTCGTAAGATTCTCCAAGGTAATGTAGCGACCCATGCGAGGTTTGCTACGGTACCTGCAGTGGAGATAAATCGCCTCGGCCAAGTTGATATTCTTGTGTTCTTTGAGGAAATCAGAAGGCAAGCCTCGCGCATCTTTTACTTGCCCCTGTACTTTGGGGTTTCTCGTGAATGTGGATATAAAATTTAGCAAATGTTTGTAGTTTTCGCACGGAGTCATATCGTCAAAAGTCTCGAAAACTTCGCGTATCGGGATGTCCTTCATTTGCTTGGGTGTTTGGAGGGGGAGGTGTCGAACAATGTGGCCATCTTGGTCATACTCTACTTGTTTCTTGTGACGTTTGTGATGGTGGTGATGATGATTGTGGTGATGATGGTGATGATGCTGCTTGGGGTACTCGTGGTGCTTGTGGTGCTTGTGGTCGTGCTTTTCGCCCTTCTCGTACTTCTCAAGATTTTGCTGTTTTTCGTCATCATTTTTGGTAGCCTCGTCGTCAAAGTTCTCGCCCTCCTCCTCGTGACCGTACATGACGCCCATGTTCATGAGGGAATAGTTTACAAACTTCCGGAGAATCTTTCCTGCCCTGGTATTTAGAGGTTCAAAGCAACGCGAATGTTCCCTACTCTTGAGCTTCCCCGGCTTCCAAGCTCGAATTTCGGCCTCAACATTCTCGTCAAATTTGTCCTCTTCGCAGTACTTGAGGAAGGGGAGATATTGACCGTGTTTGAAGCTGAAGAGGTTGGCCAAGCGCACGTTTTGAAGTCCTCCGCTCGTCAAGTCTTCTACACTGGAGTCTATGGTGTCGACAAAGGTTTTGTTGCATGCCTTTATGCACCTTCCGAAGCAGGCCACGACTTTGCCAAGTATCTTCCTCTGTCTGGCGGGCATGTGTAGGATCAACTGCTGCTTCTTGAGCTCCTTCTTCACCTTGTCGTTTGCTAATTTCAATTGCCGAACCTGCTGGGCAAGATCTTTGCACCTGTTTGCTTTTAGCGAAGTCTCTTCCTTGAGCTTTTCTAGGTCCCTCTTGGTATTCGACCACTTGCTCTTTACCCGGTCTGCCTTTGCTCTCATGTACCAATCTTTCCACTTCTTGAAGACCGTCGAGGGCTTCAGGTAAGTCATTGCAAGCAGATATTTCCCCATGAGCATCCTCTTGTCGTTCATTTCTATCTCGCTCTTCCACCTATATATTATATTTCTAAGTATGTGATTCGCCCACTTGTCGCAAGCCCTATTCAAGACCCTTGCCTCCAATTCCCTTTCATTTTGGAGCTTCTCCAACTTTGCCATGAGCACCGGTCTTACACCGAGCTCTCTCTTCAACTTGGAGTAGTGTTCGTTGGCAGCGTCAAAGTACGTCGGCAGCTTCAGAAGTTGGTCGAGAGTTGGTAACGGGGTCGTTCTGAAGGAAGGGACCATGAAGGTTGCGCGGAGAACATTTTCTACCGCCTTCCTGATTCCCGGTGCAATCCTCGTCATCCTCTCAAGCTCCTCGCACAAGTGCATCGCCGACAGACACGCGACTGCGTGTTGGGGGTGAAGTCCGCGCTTGCTTAAATGAGCTGCCTCGCGAATTTTCATGTCAGTTCGGATCGAGAGGGAGTTGTAGTCAAACTTGTCGTCGAAATAAGTATGCACCCATTGACCAAACTTGGGAGGCTCGGAACGCGAGTTTTCTAGTGTGGAAAGCTGCCTCGAGCGCAGGTTGGGCGTGAGGTGCTTAGCGTGAAGAAATAATCTGGCATGTTGAGGCTTGAAGGAGGGGGAGGAGGAGGAGGAGGAGGAGGAGGAAGAAGAGGAAGAAGAAGAGGAGGAGGAGGAGGCGGTGGTGGTGGATGAGTTGCCAGTACTGGCATCGTCTGAGTCGCCTAATTCTTCTTTGATTTTCTTGCTATCCTCTTTCACTCCTTTGAACTTCTTTAGCAAGGCACTCCTATCCTTCTCTGCGGTCAATTTGTTCCCTTGAAGAGCAGCTCTTCCCCTCCTCGGGGTCAGACTTTTTGCGTCTTCATGCTTGGCAGTAAATATTATTTTTCTTCTCCCGCCTTTAGTGTTGTGTGTTGCGTGGGAGATTTCCTCGAGCGTTTGCCTCTTCCTCCTGTGAAGACGTGTAGTGAGTTGTGGGTTAGAAATCGTGTGAGGCATACTTCATATGCTTGCTTCGCCCGTTGATTCTCACCTGAAAAGGAATGCCCTCGGGTCCTGCTCGTCTAGTTCCCTCATTGTTGAGCCGAAGTCGTTCCTCAGGTCGATGCTCGGGGTAGCACGGAAGTGAACAGGGTCGGAAGCAGGCTTGTAAGATACAGAAGAGGATGCAAAAGATAGAGAGGATGAGGACGTAGAGGGGCGAATGGTGCCGTCATTCAACACCCTAGCACGCTGGGAGGACCGGGAGAGGAGCAGTCCAGGAGCGAAACGACGGAAGAAGAGGTTGCGTTAGTGGTTACGTTGTCTCGATGTGTTTGTCTCGATGCATTGTCTCGATGCATTGTCTCGACGTTGTCTTGCTTTCCCCTCTATATTCTGTTCTCACCTGTAGCATGAGGAGACTACCAACACCCTGTGCAGTTGCAGCCCTTCGCCGGTGGGTCTGAGAAATGAGCATTGGCCGTGCGGAGAATGGACGCGAAGACTGGGTAAACGACTTGGATTTGGACTTGGACTTGGACTTGGACCTGGACCTCGCCAGTGACTTGGACATTCTGAACTTTGAAGGGACTTTAGTTGTTATTGTCCGAGTGCCCTTGGAAGGTGATATCAGTGGGCGTGAAGAAGACGTGGCCAGTTTTTGAGACAGTGCGGTCATGGAGGTCGACAATGACAAAACATTCCCATTCTTCTCTCCAACCCAGGGGGGTGAACGAGGTTTCAACTGGGGAGTACCAAGATCGACCATGGTGTCGGTCTCAGTTGTTGATATAGGAGGGGGTGCATGTGAGGTGGGAGACATCGAGATAATGTGAAGGGAGGGTGAAGTTTATAGTCCAGAAAAAGACAGCCGAGTTAAGAGAGAGTTGAAAGAAAATGGGTTTGACTGAACGAGGGGGCGTGTCGGTGTACGCTTTGGGATGGAGGGGAGGGGGGGAGGGGGGGTGCCTAAGGTGGGAGTGGTATAGTAGCTTCTGGACCCTGGTCCTTGGAAAAAAGCCGAGTTAATAGCGGAAAAGCAGTTGTTGAAAGGGGAATTGACATTTTCTTCTAACATTCACAAGCTCAAGCTTCAAAAAAATGAGTTCGAGTGTGTCGGGGACGTCCTCTGTTGGTTCCCCTAGTAGTTCAGTGCGGAAAAAAAGCCGAGAGAGGCTACATTTCAAAGGGAAGAAAAGACGCTCCCAAAGGAATAAAAGGAGTGAGGGGGGGGAGAAGGTCGAAGTTGATGGGCGTTCGGTTGGCGGTGATGATGATGAGAGTTCTATCGTCAGTAATCAGACATTGGACTCTTTGGTGGCAGGGGGGGACAGGGGGGGGGAGGTTGTCAGGGAGGAGGAGAGGACAGTGGAGGGGATGGAGGGGATGGAGGGGATGGAGGGAAGCGTGGGGGGAGGGATGAGCGTTAACGAGGGGGGTAATATTGTTGATTGCGACCCTGCCACAGAGGCGGTCCCTGTCGTTGTTACAATTGTTGCAGAAGAGGTCGGGGAAGGGACAGAGCTTTCAACAACTGAACCAACAAGAGAAGTGCAAGGCAAGGAAAAGGCGAACGACGCTACACCGGCCAAATCTTCAAAGAAGAAGAAACGAAAGAAGCGACGGAGCTCGACTGGAGGCCCTCCGAAGGAATTGGCTCCGTTGAAGGGGCCCTTGAAGGGCTCTGCCGCCGGGGGGAAGAAACCCGTCGTGGCTTTCCAGGCCGCGCAAAGGCCAGCCTTCGACCCCAACAAGAGGGGTAGCAAGAATCAGGAAGACGCACTGGTCACGGGGGGTAATAATAAGCTCGGGGTCAGTTTGATGACGACGAAGGAAAAAGAGCTGGTAAAGAAACAGATAACTTTGACGGAGGATAGGGGAAGGTGGGGGCAGCTCCGTTCCCTCCAGAACCTCCGCAAGGTTGACATAGTGGAAGTTGCGGCGACTAGTATAAAAATATCGTGGGATCCCACCCCCCTGCGTCCCTTCAAAACTTGCAGCTACAGGATCTGCTTGAAGAGCGGTTGGAAGGATGCCTTCGTGCCCGTAGTGGAGGACACTGGCAAGCCCTATACGACTTATTGTGGGACTAATTTGAAGCCCGATACGAGGTACAGGTTTCATGTTTCGAGTCTTTGCCAGACTCCTACTGACAGGTGAGGGGGGGGAGGGGGGATGGAAGGGATGGGAGGGATGGGAGGGATGGGGGGGATGGGGGGGATTGGGGGGATGAGGAGGGATTGGGTGGAAGTGCAATCGTACTAACCGCAATCAACATACACGCACGCCCCTTCCAGCAAATACCTCGGAAAGAGACTTTGCATTCCCAAGAGTAGCCTGAGGACAAAGGAGGTTAGGACTCTGCCTCAAAATTACGAAACTGCGTGGTTCTTTGAAGATGAAAAGGAGGCGACGAGGGAATGGAGGAGCTACACCGGAGAATTCAAGATGGATTCCGAGGCCACTGATTTTAAAATCGCAGTGAACAAATTCATTGAGGTCAGCCATTCTGACGAGAGGTGCTGGAGCGGACTGAGGTGCCTCAAACTTAGTTTCCCTGGGGCCGAGCCTGGAGACTTCGTTCAGGGAGGGACGGCTACCGACGTTGAGCTCAAGGAGGATAGGCTCTTCATCTTCAGGGCGAGAGTGTTCCACGGTTGGGAGGTGAAAGAATACGACATTGTCACCAAGACCGTAGTCAGAGGAGAGGAGGGGGGGATTAGGCATCTCTTTCGAGAGGCAAATAAGGGCTTCGGGAGATGGAGGGAAAGGAGGGTCGAGGAAGCTCAGGTTAAGGCGAAGGAGCTGGTGGAACTGGTTGAGAGGGGGGAGATCCTCCTTGAGGGGGCAAAGGTAGATGAGCAGGAGGAGGCCATGAAACTTCTTCTGAAGGGGGGGGGGGGGGG
>BRXZ01001500.1:0-11552 GCA_030267625.1 Triparma retinervis
GCATCGAATAACAGATGCCGCCTTCACAAATGAAGTGAAAGTAGAACCAGAAGATCATCGTCAAAGTGACGTTGGCATCCTTCTGCGTACGGTCGAAAACGAAGAGGAGATAAACACTGAGAGCCGTGCCAGAGAGGCAGCTAATGGACATTACGTAAACCGTCTTTGTGATGGTTTTGATGAGCGTCTTTCTTGATTCGTCCGCGGTCTCGCCACCGAGTGCCTTGGTAAGCTTTGTCGCGAAGAAAAGACCTTTGAAGACAAGGAAGATGGCAGCGAAGATGAGGATGAGATCTGCCAAGCCAAGCAGCTGGGGGAAGCCTGCGTTGCCCAAAAGGTAAAGCGGCATCATGAAGATGAACAGCGCAAAAGTGGCTTTACCGACAGACTGTGGGGGGGGTGGGGGGGGGGTGGAGGGGGGGGTTGGTTAAGGGGGATAGGCAAAGAAGAGGGACGGGGCGTCTGTAGTACAGTTGTAAGGGTAACTCCAAAATATATGTATTACTCAAACTCGAAACTCACCTTTTCCAGTTTGACAATTGAGTCTTTGTTGCCTTTGGACATCGTCTCGGATTGAACCAGAAGCATTTTCCACACGAGCACAAGGTAGAGGACCCCAGAGAGCCACACGATCTGTGGGATCTTTACTAAAAGAGCGTCCCCAATGTTGCCAAACATTTGCGAGTCGTGATTACGCCCCGTAAACGTATTCACCACCCAGACCGTCCTCAAGAACGAGCCAGCCGTTGCAAGGAAAGTCACCTTGTCCATGGGTGAGACCTTCTTCTTCTTTGCGCTTGTTTTTGGGTCAATCATCTCGGCTCTGCGTTCCTTCAAAAAGAATGCTCCGAGTAAAAACAACGCAAGATGCAAAGCAAGCGTTGAAGCCCACCAGACCGTGAAACTAATCCCAAAGTCACGTATGCAAGTTTCTCCAGTAGAGCCACAGAGGCATTCTCCGCCGTGACTCGGGTTTGGGTTCTTGAAAAAGTAGCCATCTGCGTTCTTTTCTTGCCACACGCACTTGTACTCCTCGAGTTCGTTCAGTTCAATGTGCGTCTGGTTTGCTTCACACCAGAAGCATTCCTGTTTGAGAAAAGGGAGGACATTTTGAGATGTTAGTAGACCCCGGGCAAGACGAGTGGCGGGTATGTTCAGCTTAAAAGTTTCATGGAAATCACAGGGATCAAATTGCAAAGTCGAGGGTTACGAAAAAACCTTCATTCAATGACTGCAAAGGGGGTGTTGACAGGGGCGACAAGCATGACAGACCAAAGCGTCTGAATTAGGCGTAGATACTTACTTCGCCTCGTCCTCCAACTCCCATGGGTACTTGTGGGCTTGACAGCTCAACTCCATCAACCAACTGACAATCGGTTTTTCTTTTCGAACCAAGGCTTTTCTATTTTTTCTTTTGGCAGGCGGGCGAGGCGTTGATTTTTATTTTGTAAAGCACACTTAACTCCGATCGCCACAACAATTTCAATCGCTTATGGTTTCGTGAATTTTCCAAAATCGCAAAAAAGCAGAGCAATTAAATTAAGAGTTATGCAGCGTGTTGCGTTCCGGTCAGCTGCCGTTGCCTTATCAACTACAATCTCGCTCGGCAGTGTAGCACGGTGTGAAGCGCAGCAAACAAACATGAGTGATTATTTTGTGAGTCGGACCACATTGACATTTTTTACTGTGGGCAAGATTGTGGCCCACTACAAGCTGGCCAAGCGCTCAAACATAGAGAACGAGATAACAAGGGCGTCTGAAAAATTAGCTCTGTGTCAGGAGGTCTACACAAGCGATGGCTCAGGACAGAAAAACAAGAAAAACAAAAAGAAGGAACGCAGTGACGTTCTTGAAGCTGCAGAGGCGCTGGCGATTCTCGAGGACAAACATAGGAATGCACCGGCTGTGTTGAATAAGCACCGTTGGGCAGCTGAGGCGATACTCGGATTGTGCAGGACCAACAAAGGGTGCTACATCAAGATAGGGCAGGTGAGTGAAGCTGAGGAGCGAGGAGCGAGGGTTATTACTGTGGAACTTTAGTCGTCGCTGAGCTCTGCCTCGCTCCTCTCGCTGGCCCCATCCTTGTGACCAATGACCAACCCTCGCACGCATCGCATCGGCAGCATCTGGCGAATCTCGACTATCTCCTTCCCGCTGAGTACACACAGACGCTGCAGGAGCTGTATAACGATTCTCCCGTGTCGCCTTATCTTGAGGTGCGGGAACTTGTTAGGGAGGAGCTCGGAGCTTACCCTGAGGAAATATTTTCGTCGTTTGACCCCAAGCCTCTAGCGTCTGCCTCCTTGGCCCAAGTACACACAGCGATCGACAAGAGGACGAACAAGAAGGTGGCCATCAAGATTCAGCACCCCTCGGTAGGTTTGACGGCCAAGGGGGACATTTTAGTCCTCACGAAAGTTGTGAGGTTCCTCGAGCGTTACTTTGAAGAGTTCACATTCGGGTGGCTGGTTGACGAGATCGCCCCTCAAATATTCCTGGAGTTGGACTTTGCGAACGAGGCAAGCAACACGAGGCGCGCCAAGAAGGAACTGGAGGCAGAGTTTAGAGGAAGGGTTTGCGTGCCTGAGGTTTTGCCGGAGTTCAGCACAAGCAGGCTCATGGTGATGTCGTTCGAGGAGGGTTATCTAGCGACGGACGTCGACAAAATAGAGAGAGCTGGGCTCAAGAGGGGGGCCGTTTCGTCCCTCATTTCTTCGATATTTGCTTTCCAAACTTTCATATCTGGCTTCGTTCACTGCGATCCCCACCCCGCCAACCTCCTGGTGAGGCCAAACCCGACGACCGGCGAGGCGCAGGTGGTACTGTTGGACCACGGCCTTTACAAAACGCTGGGGGAGGGTTTCAAGAGGGACTACGCGGACCTCTGGACGAGCATTGTCATGGCAGACATTGGCATGATGAAGAGGACTTGCGAAAAGTTTGGAGTGAAGGAAATGTACCCACTCCTCGCGGCCATCATCACAAGCCGGCCGTTTGACGAAATCTTGGATCGCAGGGAAGGGAAAAATGTCAAACGGACCAAGAAGGGGAATGGCGACAAGGCCATGATCCGCATGTACGCCGAACGCTACATGACCTCGATCCTGCATCTCCTCGAGACTGTGCCGCGGGACCTGCTGCTTTTGCTGAAGATGAACGACTGCCTGAGACATATCGACTCAACGCTGGGCGCGGACAACAAAAGAACGATGGAAATCCAGGCCAGCTGGGCGATTTGGGGATCTGTCTGGGAGGGGAATAGGAGACGTTTGAGGATGGGCATTAGGAGGTGGGCCGAAGGGTGGTTGAAATACGCGTGGGGAAGGGCTAGAGTGTACGTGCTTTTTGCATCCTTGCGGTGGCAAGGGCAGTAATAGATTTTGTTGTTTGTCATTTCTTCTTCAAACATGTTTGAGTTGAGGTATTACGTTTGTCATCGTCGCGATAACTCGCGGTTCGGCCCCCTTAGGAACGGCTTCTGCGCTCACCACGTTAATCTTCATCACGTGCCCCTCCCCGTCCCCTTTGTTGATCTCCCTGTTGATTATTGGCAGGATACTCGGATCTTCGATGCCAAGCTGTACCTGGTCATGGCGCTTCAAAAATTCAACCCACTCGGACCTCTTGCCGTCGTTGGAATTCTGATCGCCCCACTGCAGCTGCCCTTTCTCCGAGCAAAACGTGACTCCAGGTGCCTCCATCGAGCTCCCTGCACCCATCCCACTTCTCGCCCAGTAGTACCCCCCCACGTAATGATTGTTGAGGCCGAGCGCCAGGAATATGCCGTCGTCGCAGTCGCCGCCGCCGCCGCCGCCACTGAGCCGAAAGTTGAGAATCGGGAGAAACGGCTTCTCAAAGTTCTCCACGACCTCAGCGTGGACGTAGAAGACGCCCTCGCAGTCGCCCTCGTCCCAACCACGTTCGATGTACCTAGAGCGCACGTAGTCCAGCCCCCTAAGGTCTTCCTCGACCGCGCAGTTACGGTTGTATTTGTCAAGGTGAAAAAGAAGAGAAGGGGAGGGGAGAGAGGAGAGGGGGAACGAAGGGATCGGATTGATGTTTATCGAGAGAATTGATGTCGTGTTAAGAATTAGACTGGTGATGGTGAGAGCGGATGGTGTGCCAAACCAATGCATCTCAAACTCTCTCTTTCGAAGGTTGATGTTTTTGGAATACCCTTGAAACGCCGTGATCAAGGCTTTTGTAGTGTGTGTGTGTGTGTGTGTATCTTCTCGCTCGCTGTCGGTTAGGTACTTTCAGTGATCGTAGGTTGTTGATATATGGGAATTTGCCTACAAAGGAGGCCACTTCAGCTCTTGGCCTGAGATTTCTTGCTGACTCCTTCCAATTCGATAAGCTCGCGCCTCTATTTTTTTCTTCAAACTAAAGGGACCACTTCGACTGCTGGTTGCGTCGGCGCCTGACCTATTACTACTAATTTTCAAATGTCTTCTCATTCTCGGGGTAAAAATGGCAAATATAGAAAGGTTCCTACTTACGAGGATGATTACGATAACGACGATAACGACGATTTCATCATGGATGCCGTGAGAAGCCAGCAGCAAATGCTCCAGGATCAGGATGAGGTGAGTTTGATTGCGGGGTTGGTTGGGGGAAGGTGGGGGTGTGATTCAATGAAGCTTAACTAATGTCCTCCTCCCCCCCTCTCTCCCTTTCCACAGTCGCTAGATATCCTAGGTCAAGGTGCGGCTAGGCTGGGTCAGATATCTCTTGAGATATCATCTGAGCTTCAGACTCAGAACAAGATGCTTGACGAGATGGGGGACGAGCTGGACTCGGCCGAGCTCAACCTCGCCGTGGTGACAAAGAAGACGCAGGAGCTCATAAAGAAGAGCGGGGGGTGCGGGTATTTCTCGGCCATTGTGGGCTTGAGTTTGGTTGTGATTCTGTTGTTCTTTCTCATCGTTTATACATAATAAAGACGAGGGCTTCGTAGAGAAAATGTTGTGTTTTATTACAAAATACATTCTATACGGTACAGACCGCATATATACATACATGCGCGCACACACGTCTGCCAACGATCAATGGATTCGAAAGGAAAAACAGCACACCCTTTACGACAATACAATCAAGAGATGCAGAGTATGGTTACCAGGTCGCCGCTTCGCCCCTCCCCATCCCACACGCCTACTCTCTCACCATCCTATTGTCCATCTCGAGTCTATCGAGAATGAACTCCGCCATTTTCCTCCCCCCCTTCTCACTCGGTTCCACCCTCGCCACATAATCCCTCGTGTCCGTCCCGTTCATCACCTCGAACAGCGGTATCGGCGTGATCTTCTCTACCCCACTGATCTTAATTTCAGATACCGCCAGCTCAAAGATCTTCCTGATCGCAACCTGAAGTTTCTTCGGGTTGCGGTCATACCCGAGGAGCCCAAGAGCCCGGTCCGCCCACGATGCCTCCCGCGGGTTGGTGTCCGGGTAGTATATCATGCACACAGCGACGTGTCTGGGCCGCGTCTTCGCCAGCAGCCTCTTGAGGTAGCTCTCGATTCTGACCTTGAAGAGGTGGAGGAAGTAGCCGCCGCAGGGGGGGCAGGCCGTCAGAGTCGAGAGACACCCGGCCCCGCACCCAAGGCAGCAGTCGTCGACAGGGATGGGCCGACCGAAACCGTTCTCGAGACAGCACATTGGGGTGCAGTACATTAAGCCAAGCATGTTGACAACTGTACAAGGGGCGGGGGCGAGGGCGATATCATTGCCTCCTATGGAGACGATGAGGGTGTCCTGCGGTTGTATATTGTCCCTGATGAACTTATCTTGCGCGAGGAGGCGGCCACAGCTGCGTTGTGAGAGAGTTGTGGCCTCGACAGAAGTGTTCAGGCAGACAGGGGTGGAGGGCTTGTCCCCCCCGCTCCTCTTCAGCGACTCCTTTGTTATGTGGTAGCAGACGTCCTTCATCATATCCCCGTCGAGCACCCTCTCGTAGCCTCCGATTGGACGAGCTGAACCTCCAAGCCAATATTTGTTGTCCAGGCTGGAGTCGCCTGCTAGGAAAATCAAGGGCCGATCTCGCGCATCCAGCGGCTGGCCCCGGGAGTCGAAGCTCCGTCGTAATTCCATGTGGACGGGTTTGAGGTGAGATACAAGGTGTCCATGGAATTCCTCGTAAAAAGACTGAGAACTGATTCTTGTTTCGGTTCTATTCATTCTTGTTAGTCAGTGTTGGTCCAATATGGTTGTATTTATGGCTCCCTGTTGGTCGTGGTGTTTGAAAATAGTCTTGTGTCTCACTTTGCAAAAAATGGAAGAAGAAAAAATTCGACCAATTTGATGCACACCCTGCCACTTACAACCCTAACTGTTACAATAACGCTCTGATTTCCTCGCACGTCAATATTTATCTCGCCTTCCGTCAAGCCCACATATTTGATAATGGTCCTAAATCGAAGGAGGACAGATGCTCCTCCCCCAGTCCCGGAGCAACAACACCCGGATCCAGAGCCCACACCTCAGCCTACCCACATCAGCGAAAGACGGAAGGTAAAGCGTGAGATAAGAGAGCGTAGACACAATTTAGACCGAGATCCACGCGTTACTGGGAAGAGGAGGTGAGGAAATGGGGACCCTCAGCCACCCAGCCGAGCAGGGTATTCCCCCGTCTTTGCAATGTCCCTATCTACAGTATGTGACTAACCTCCCTCCTCAACAAGCTCACTCCTCCCCTCCTACGCTCGCTCCGCCCACATCATAGGTTCACTTTCGTATACCACATCAATCTAGTCGTCCATCTCGGTGCCCTCCTCTTCTCCCACCTTATCCGGGGCACATGGACCTGGGTGTACATGCTCTTTCGCCTCTTCATGTTCGTCGTCTTCCTCCTCCCCGGATTCCTCGTCATGGGTACCTACTACATCAGGGGGCCGATACACAATGTCAACTACTTCATACCAGGGATCACGCTGGGGAAACAGTCCAGCCGTCACCTGCTTGATATTTACCTACCCACAAACAAGGACGGCAGCAAGAGCGGTGACGCCGGCGACGACGATGAAGAATTGAAATCCAAGGCCCCTGTACTCGTATTCCTCACTGGCGGGGCCTGGATTATCGGTTACAAGATGTGGGGCGCCCTCCTCTCCCGTGCGCTCTGCCCTCACGGGGTCCTGGTCGTTATACCGGACTATAGGAACTTCCCCCAGACGGGGGTGGAGGGCATGATGGGGGATCTGGACATGGCGGTCGAGTGGGTCAAGCTGCACATTGAGGAGGTGAGAATTGAAGAGAAATTAAGGAATCTACCGCGAAACCACCGCGACACCCCCAACCTTATCCACTACACCTAACATTGGCCCAATAACCCAACCCTTTCCCCGCGCCACAGTATGGTGGCGACCCTTCCAACGTCGTCCTCGTGGGCCAGTCCGCCGGCGCCCACCTCGGCTCCATGTTGCTCCTCACCAAGGCCGCGGCCACCGCTAGGGCGGACGCGCTCAACACCGTCAATAATTTCAGCTTCGAAAACCTCATCGACAAGGGCGAGGACTTTGACCTAGCCATCGAGAGGAACGTCAGCGAGGAGAGCCTCGCGGGAATGACAGGAACAACGCAAGAAAGGTGAGATGATGAGATCCCCGGGAAACGTTTACCCCATTGCCTACTCCTGAACAACTTCCTAACTTTAGCCGCAACAACCCCAACCCGCCCATCTCAGCACCAACTCCCTCGACAATCTCGGCTCTCCCGACTCTCCCACCAACGCCAAGCAGACCGGGTCTACGTGGAAGCCCGTCTACCTCCGTGGTTGGATCCCGATATCTGGGCCTTATGACCTCGTCGGACTCTCCGACCACTTCCAATCCCGAGGTCTCGACAAAAGAATAATCGACTGGATTTTCGATTCTAACCTCTCCAAATACTCCCCCACACACCTTGCCCGTAACCTTTCCGATTCTAGCGTGAACCTCGCCAATTACTTCCCCCCCGTCTGTCTAATCCATGGCTCTAACGACGTGTCCGCCCCCTGCAGCGGCGGGGTCGAGTTCGGCGATGCCCTTCGTGACCTCAATATTGCCTGCGAGACAGTCGTTTACGACAATATGACCCACACAGACCCCATCCTTGAGAAGCCCTTCGCCGGCGACCAGCAGCTCCACCGCGACATCTACGAGAGGGTGAGGTCGTGGTGCGAGGAGGGACAGGAGAGGCTGGCTGAGTTTGACGACACCATGCCCATGTGCGTCAGGGTAGCGCCGCAATTTTGCATCGACGTCGCTAGGGCATGTAACCCCTTCTAGTGTATATTACGTAGTTTTTTTTCAACTAAACAAAACAAAAAAGTGATTCACCTTTACTCCCCCCCGCCTCATGACCCGAACAAGCGGGTGATCTCAAGCGTTGTTCATCAGACTGTAGCGTGCGGCATCCCCGCCGCCCATGCTCTCGTCGGCTTGCTGGATCTTGTAGGCACGATAATACCGGAGGAGGCGGTACATCCAGATAAGGGTCATGAGAGATGTGAAGGTAAGGGATAGGGCCAACATGAAGAAAATGAAGACTGCAAGAGCCAAGAACTAGCGGTTGAGAGGCGAGGTGGGGAGGGGAAGGGAGGAAGGGGGAAGGGGTGCGCGCAGGCGTGCAAATGAATTTGTTAGGTCCAGAGATAGCACCCAACCCCCCCCCCAACAACCCCCCCCTCCCCCAATTCCTTACCTTCACAGAGAGGACAGCACCGCAAACTTTCATACTCTTCAACGGGTCTTCTTTATCTAAGTACGCTCTTCCGCATAGTCCTGGCACGTACCGGTCGCAGAGGGGGGGTGGGGTAAGTGACGTGGAAAAAAAGGGTTAAGAACACACACACCAATTTGACTCGAACGTTTGACCTGGACTCCAAACGTTCGACCTGGACATAAACGTCTGGGTACATGCCAAACGTTTGTTTTATATGTCAAACGTTTCAGTCAAACTCAAACGTTTGAGTTCTGCATCCCACCGCCCTCCCATCGCCATCCCATTCTCGCGACAACAACTTCGCTACCGCCCAAATCCCGACGCCTCTCCCCGCCGCCCTTGCACGTTGCCCCGGAATGCGGCCAACGACTGCCTGGCTTGACTAGGATGCTCTCCCCAAGCTTCTCTTCCGATCGGCATAGGTCCTCCCAATGTTCCAAAACGCCATGTTCCAAAACGCCAGCGACTCACCAGTTATTATACTCAAGCACACGGCAACCCCGCCTTGGTAACTGTAGTTCTCGAAGTCGCCATCTGCAAGTGCTCCCATCAAAAAAATGAACACTTTCGCAAAAAAAGTTTTCATTGCACTGTAGCTTCAATGGAGCAGCATCCTTTTTTTGTTGGCGACAGTTGGAGAGGGCACCTGTCCAATTGTGAACGTAAAACGTTCATGGGGCAGAACCCAAGTAAGTCCACCCTTCCCTTTCTTCCCCTTACCCCCCCTCAACTTCCCGCTGAGATTTATTTGGAACTAGTTTTTTACCCTTATCCTGCGGTTTGTATCCTTCTACGTCGCTTCGCGTATCCCCGTTTGTCGGGGACTTCCTTCCACCCTCCCACCTCCCTCCCTAACCCTTTCTCTGATTTCCAACCCTCCTTCCCTCCCCCAGCTCCTCATGTGATTGACATGCAGGTTCAAAGCGTTCACCCTGACGGGATTCTAGACGTACTCTTCACCGAGCAGACCTCTAAAACGCAGTACCTCATGACCGGTACTTACGACCCCCAAACCCTGCAGCTGGACCTGACCTTTGCTGGTGATTTCATTCACAACGACGCCTCCGGCTGGAGGCCCTGCGACGCCGTCGGCGTCGTCTCCGCGGACCTGAGCACCCTCACCGGCGACGCCGTGTGCACCAGGAACGGCAAGAAGCAGGCGTGCGAGTTCGCCGGGGGAGGGGAGTTCGTTTTGAAGCACGACAGGACCGCCTACAGGGTCACGGGGGGGGGGGACGAGACCGTCAACGGGGTCTACTCGTCCGTGCCCAAGAACCACGACCTCTACTTCGCGGAGACTTTCCAGGGGGTGCCGATCTACAAGCAGGTGTCGTGCGACGAGACCGTAAAGCCAAAGCCTCCGGAGGCGGGATGTAAGATGGACAACGTTCTCGCGCAGACCCGCATAGGGAACCAAAAGTACTGGGTCCTGACGACCATGCCTTCCCTCCAGGAGCACTTCGCCGCCAAGGACGACATCCTTAAGTTCGAGGAGCAGGACTCTGAGCCCGCCTCCGTCTTTGACTTCATAAAGTACTCCTCGTGGAGCGAGGAGGTCACCCCCCCCACCCACGGCTGGAGGAAGCGCGGGCACTACACCGCGTCCCATCCCGCCCCCATGGTCGAGGCCGTCGTGAGTTCGATGTCCGACCTTCAGGCCATGGCCCACCCTTCGTTGCAGGGTAGGGGACGGGTCGCGGACGCCTTGGGGGGGGGGGAGGGGGGAGGGAACGGGGGGAAGCTGGTGGTGCTCCTAGGGCTGGTGATCGCAGCCATGTTAGCCGCTTGCGTAAGAGGGGGGAGGAAGAAGAAGAAAGCGAGGATGGGGACGCCCAGTTACATGAGCCCAAAGTACGAAAAGGTGTGAGGGCTAAACCGTTTGCTGCCACGACCCCGCAAGAGTTAACGGGGAGGGAACTTGAAGCTTCACTTCGAGAAGTTGTTCGTATTTTATAGCTCTAAACCTTGTGGCTCTAACCTTTATTACCCTACCTGCTCTTCTTCTTTGGCCTTCCGCTCGTTCCTCTTCGGTCTTAACCTTGGTAACCCTGTCGCTGGTCACCCCCCCCCACCCACGGCTGGAGGAAGCGCGGGCACTACACCGCGTCCCATCCCGCCCCCATGGTCGAGGCCGTCGTGAGTTCGATGTCCGACCTTCAGGCCATGGCCCACCCTTCGTTGCAGGTTCGGGGACGGGTCGCGGACGCCTTGGGGGGGGGGGAGGGGTACGGGAACGGGGGGAAGCTGGTGGTGCTCCTAGGGCTGGTGATCGCAGCCATGTTAGCCGCTTGCGTAAGAGGGGGGAGGAAGAAGAAGAAAGCGAGGATGGGGACGCCCAGTTACATGAGCCCAAAGTACGAAAAGGTGTGAGGGCTAAACGTTTGCGCACACGACCCCCGCAAGAGTTAACGGGGAGGGAACTTGAAGCTTCACTTCGAGAAGTTGTTCGTATTTTATAGCTCTAAACCTTGTGGCTCTAACCTTTATTTCCCCACCTGCTCTTCTTCTTTGGCCTTTCGTCCTCCTCTTCGGTCTTAACCTTGGCAACCTTAGCTGCAATGTATGGTTTAACGCTCCCGTCGCTCGGTACCTCCGCCTCCTCCCCCCAGTAGATGGCCCTATGGTGTTCCAGCGTCGGGAAGATCCTCCTTTGGCACAGCAGTTTCTGCCTCCCGATCTCGATGCACTTCCCGAGCTCCACGGCGATCCCGCACTCCTCGGAGCTAGAGAACGACACGCACCCGTAGCTGGTGACGGTGCGCTGGGACTTGTCGGAATGGGAGGGTTCGTAAGCTACGTAAGCGTACAAGACTGGGTGCCGCGCGCCGGGGGGGGGGGGGGGGGGGGGGGGG
>BRXZ01001502.1:1266-16227 GCA_030267625.1 Triparma retinervis
CTCGCTCGTCCCTACCCCACAGCATCCTCACCACCAAGTGGGGCTTTGAAATCCCACCTTCAGACCTTCTCTCTAGGATTGAAAAGTACCTCAACGAGACGGAAAGCTGGGACGAGATCTGCGGCCTCGTCGAGAAGCTCCGCGGCATGCGCGAGGACTGGGAGGGCTACGTGGAGGAGAGGGACACCATCAATGTCGAGTGCAAGCGCATCTACGGCCTCCTCTTCAAGCTGCTTGAGGAGATGGAGCATCACGAACGGGGGCTCGAGGAGCACGGGAGAGGGCCGAGCGGGGTCGTGGCGACTCCGGCCGAGGGGCTCGTAGAGTTCAAGGTGGCCCTCTCTTCCATCAGGGAGACTGTTTCTGCAATCACGAGGAACAACGACTTCCCAGATGTCGACCTTCGAGCCTGCGTGGTTGACGGGGACTACGCAATCGTGATCAACAAGTACCTACCAAGCCACTCAGTCGTCGCGGACGAGAGGAAGAAGAGGAAGGTAGAGCTTGACAGGGAGGAGGGGAGTGGAGAGGGGGAGGGCGATGGGAACAAGGAGAATGTCGGCTGCTGCAACGCGAAATAGGGCCTATTCTTGGGGGTTGATAGATAGATAATTACAAAACCGGTAGATGATACTCCGCGAGGTGATATTTTGTTTGTAAACAATTCCGTAAATTAACGGAGGCGACGGGCCTCACGCTCCCACTCGAGGAGGGAGAGGATGTCTCCCTCACGGACGGGTCCCTTGACGTTACGGACGATGGACCTGGTTGGGTCGTCGATGAACTCGACGCGCACCTGGGTCACGTTACCGGTGTTTCCGGTACGGCCGAGGACGCGGTTGACCTTTGCGAGCTTCACGGGCTGATCCATATTTATTCTGGGATGAGGGGGTAAAGGGGGGGAGGTTAGTTTGGTGGTGGGAATGCGACGGGTGTTGCAGTGTTGCAGAGGAACGGGATGTTGTAAATTGGTGGGAGGGATTCGTGCAAACTAGCAAATTGTTGGCCCTCTCCGTTGGTGATGGTATATTTAGTGTAATCAGTAATTGCGTGGCATGTCGTTCGTTAAGGGTGAACAATGGATGCGTTCATTTATGAGGTGGCGGTCGTTGGAGGGAATAGGGTAGAGGTTCGGATGAAATGCCCCATGCAAGCCCCCTCGAGAGCGGTCCTATTGGCCATAGTTTATATCTAGGTGGCAATTATATCGGTATTCGTACAATCGTGGGGTCTTAAAATTTCATCAGTGGCACATAGCTTAAACATGACGGTGTAGGTCGCACGTTTGAGAGATTTTGATGATGGGGACTCACTGTCGATTTTGGGATTTTGTTGATGAGGAAAATGGATGATGAGACGTGTTGGAGTGATTTAATGGCGGGTTGGGTGGTGACGGGTGGTGGGCGGGGGGGTTTGAGGGGGGCGGCGAATGGGGGAGGTTGGGGGTTGGGATGAGGGTGAGGGCGGCGCGGTCGCACGGTGGAGGGGCGTAACGTTTATTGAATAAAATAAATGGGATTGAAATTTTCAAGTTAGTTTGGCAAAAAAAGTTCCAGAGAAGCGTCAACGACGCGGTGATAGGGCGCATTTGCGGAACGCCCGTTGGTGTGGTAATATGCGCGGGCAACGTTTTCAGGCGATGAAGGTCACGTTCACTTGCAATGTAAGGATCAACTGATCGACGAATAAAAGAGCGGAACGCGCGTGGGTTGTTCCCGAGCCAAACGTGTAATCCCGCACCACCCAACATACAACAACCGACGAACCGTCCTCGCCCAAGAACACCAAAAAACCTGACCAAAGATTGACAGAACTCCCGAACTCCCAATTGCACCTAAAATCAAGGAAAACCAACCCAAAGACAAATCACTTAACGACTTCGTTTTTACTTCGCCCCTCACCTCCCCCGTAACCCTAAACCCTCTCTCACCACCTTTCCTCAACCCAAACCCCCTTCTAAACCAATTATTGCCCTCCAACACCGACGATAACTGTTCTGAACACCTGGGATCATGCAGATAAAGAGAAAAACCATTAACCGCCGTGTCTCTCAGCCCATTAATACCTACCTTTCAGTGCTCGATAAGGTTATTGCTGAGGCTGCTGCGGCAGAGGAGGCTAGGAAGGAGAGTGATATTCCGCAGCAGGAGGTGAGTAGTTGGTGTTCCAGTCTCATTTCCCCGCGCTCGACAAACCGATCTCCTCCTCCCGCTAACGGCCTGCCATTTGTATTTCTCACCTCACACCCACCAATCCAACCAACCCCCCCGTCCCAGATCGTCAAGAATGTTTGGCTCACAAAGGACAACAAGACGTGGAGCTTGGAGAATCTTGACCTAGACTCCCCCCCTCCCCCCCCCGAAACCTCCCATCCCTTCGATCCTTCGCATATGAAGGACTTCGAGGATGCCTCCCTAATCAATAACCTCCACGAGGCCCCACTCCTCTACTTGCTCCTTCGCCGTTTCTCGGAGCAAAACATCTACACCAACTGCTCGGACGTCCTCATTTCCGTGAATCCTTACCGCAAGATTGAGGGCATGTACACGGACGATAAGATCAAGGTGAGGAGGGGGGTGCAGGAGGGGCGGCAGGGGAGGGGGGGGGGCTCGCTCGCTCGGGTTTGAATTGAAACACAATCGTCCCAACCGTTGCCATCATGTCCACCACACCAATACTAATCGTTTCGGTATTTCACGACCCTAATCCTCACCTCTTGCCCTCTCACTCATCGCAGGAGGTCTACGACAACTCTTCCCTCGAGAAGCCCGTCACCCTTTCCCCCCACGTCTACCACACTGCCAACAACGCCTACAGCGTCATGATGAACGGGGTGCCCAACCGTGAGTCCAAGGAGAACCAGTCTGTTATTATATCCGGGGAGTCCGGCGCAGGAAAGACGGAAGCCGCCAAGCAGGTCATGAAATACCTGATCTCCGCTTCTCGCCTGAAGAACTCGGAGAAAGCCTCGGGGGACGACATGGACCAGATTCAGGCGTCCCTCATGCAGTCGAACGTCATCCTTGAAGGTGAGAGGAGTGAATGAAAGCTAAAAGCACGTCAATTCGTTTCACTAACGCAGCCTACCCTTCCCCCCCCCTTCGCAGCCTTCGGAAACGCCAAGACCCTCCGCAATGACAACTCCTCCCGCTTCGGGAAGTACATCAAGCTCCGTTACGATGAGACCTATACTCTCCGCGGGGCCTACACGGAGCATTTCCTCCTCGAGAAGACCCGCCTCCTTCAGGCCGACAAGGGAGAGCGAAACTACCACGTTTTCTACCAGCTCCTTGCCGGCCTCGACGACGCCACCAAGGAGTCCTTGCACCTTGGCGACCCGGCTGACTTCTCCATGCTCTCGTGCGGTGACACCCTCACCGTCGACGGCGTCGACGATGGGGTCGAATTTGAATCGCTCGCTGCCTCGCTCTCGACAATCGGTTTCACCGAGCAGGAGTCTTCGGACCTCTACGCTCTTCTCGCCTCCCTCCTCCACTTGGGCAACATGACCTTCAAGGGCGACGAGGATGGCGGTCGAACCACCCTCACTTCCAACTCCATCCCCGTTGACAAGCTCTCAAACCTCCTCGGAGTGGAAATGGTGGCCCTTGACAACGCCGTGACGGTACGCAACGTGCGCTCCGGCCGCGGCTCCATCATGTCCATGAACCTTGACGAGAGCCAGGTGAGAAAGTTGTGGGAACAGAAAATCTACCCGTCCCTTTCTCGCAAATAGCAACAACAATCCTAACCTAAAGCGTCAACACGCAAACTTTTTCCCTCGTCCCTCACAGTCCAAGCAGGGTGTCAACGCCCTCATCAAGCACATTTACGGCAGCCTGTTTGCTTGGCTGATTGAAAAGATCAACGTCTCGAACGCCTCCAACGCCCACTCCTCCTCCTTCACCTCAAAGGCTTTCATCGGCATCCTCGATATATTTGGCTTTGAAATCATGAAGTACAACTCCCTCTCTCAGTTGTGCATCAACTTTGCCAATGAGAAGCTCCAGCAGCAGTTCAACCAGCAAATATTCGTGCTGGAGAAGGAACTATACGCCAAGGAGGGCATTCCCGTCGATGTCATTACCTTCCGTGACAACCAGCCCGTGATAGATCTACTGGAGAAGAAGCCCGCTGGCATCATCCCCCTCCTCGAGGAGCAGGTGAGAAATGAGGGCAGAAATCAAATCAAAAGCACGGCGCAGGTAGCCACAATACGACAACGCTAACCCAACGACACGCCGCAGTCCCTCCTCTCCCGCAAGCCCAACACGTCTCAGCTGATTTCTTCCTTCGACAAGCCCCACGACGGCAAGCACCCAAACTACCAGAAGGCTCGCTTTGGAAACGACGATTTTGTCATCAAGCACTTCGCAGGGGACGTTCAGTATTCTGGCGATGCTCTCATCGAGAAAAACAACGATTCCCTCCACGACGACCTCAAGATCCTCATCAACAATAGCACCAACGACTTCCTCGTCAACACCACCACGGACTTCAAGAGAGAGGGCAAGTCCGGCCATCTCGTCTCTGTCAATGACTTTACGGACCACGGTGCTGATGAGGAGGAGGAGGAAGAGGGAGGTAACAAAAAGACCAAGTTGGCTGCGGCCAACACCGTGACCTCCGTCTTCCGCTCCCAGCTCTCCAAACTCGTCGCGACCCTCACCTCCACCGAGCCCCACTACATTAAGTGCATCAAGCCCAACTCCTCCAAGTCTGCGACGACCGCGAATGACGAGCTGGTGCTCGAGCAGCTCCGCTACTCCGGGGTCCTCGAGGTGGTTAGGATCCGCCGAGAAGGCTTCCCTATCAGGCTCTCCTTCAAGGAGTTTCACAAACGCTTCGAGATCCTCTGCTTCAAGGACGACTTCCCCGCGTTCCGCAAGGCCACCCCGGCAGACAACGAAGCCGCTGCTACCTTCATCTGCGAAAAGTGCCTCGACCCGGACGACTTTGCTCACGGCAAGACCAAGGTTTTCATGAGGAACGGAATCCAGGAGAAGCTACTCTCCCTCGTCCAGAATGTCTTCAAGGCAATGGCGGTCAAGATTCAGGCCCGCCTCCGTACCAAAAAGGAGGTCGCTAACTTCAGGGTCGTCAAGAAGTCCACCGTGAAGATGCAGCTCGTTATTCGCATGATCCAGGCCAAGGTCAAGTTCCAGAAGCAGAAGAAGATTGCCATTCGCACACAAGCCCTCGTTAGGTGTCGTCAGAATCGCACCTTGTACCAGAAGAAGCGCCAGTCTGCCCAGAAGATTGCGGCCGTCGTCCGAGGCCACCAGGCCTCTGAGGGATTCAAGCAGACCAAAGCCTCCATCAAGCTCCAGGCTAAGCTCCGCTCTCAGTACGCACAGAAGCAGCTCAAGAAGGCCAAGAAGGCGCAGGCGACAATCGGAGCCAATATCCGAGCCAAGCAGGGAAAGAAGAAGTATGACGAGACTCGGGAAGTGCTCATTATGCTCCAATCCATAGAGCGCCAACGTGCCGCCAGGAAGTCCTTCAAGGCCACCAAGAGGAGCACGCTGAAAATTCAGTCGATTTATAGAATGGTCCACGCTGCCGTGATTTTTAAGAGGCAAAGGAAGGCTGCTGTCATGCTGGAGGCGGCGCAGAGGAGGATTCAGCAGTCCCGCATTTACAGGAAGCAAAAGGAGGCCGCCTTGCTTCTCCACAACGCCGTCAGGCGCTTCTGCGCAATGGCAAAGCTGGAGCATTTGAAGATGGGGCTCTTCAGCGGAAAGAAGCGAAGGAACAATTCTGTCGTCTACCTTCCTCAGGGAGACTACATCAAGGCCAGGGAAGATGCAATGTTGATGAATTGGCTCAAGGAGGGGAACGACAAGGAGGACGAAGACCCTGAGATTGTCTTTGCCGACTCGGTGCAGAAGTTCAATCGCAAGGGCAAGAGGCAGGAGAGGCACGTTATCCTGACCAAAAAGTACTGCTACTTCATGGACAAGAACAAGACCAAGAGCTGCTACTGCTTGGCCGATTACGACGTCACCGGCAGCTCGCTCTCCACGATGGCAGACGATTTCGTCGTTCTGCACCTCAAAGGCGAAAGAGACCTTCTCTTGACTTGCGAGCACAAGACTGAGATGATCATGATCATGGCAAAGGTTGTCAGAGAGACCTTAAAGGAGGACTTCCCTATCACCTGCTCAGACTCCTTCACCTTCCAAACTTACGGTGGAGGTTTCTCTCGCTCCAACGAGCTCAAGGACGTCAACGTTAAGTTTTACGAAGATGACGACGTCTCTGAAGCTGAAAAGTGGAGCCTTGCCATCTCCGACGGGGGGAGCAACTTTGCTGTCAGCGTGGCCCCGGCGTTGGGGTCGGAGGCACTCCATCCTCTCGGCGTCCCTAGAGCTGCCAAATTCCAGGTGAATGTAGGCGGAAGAAAGAAGACAAACGCCCCTCCGATGGACAAGTCGAAGAGCAAGAAGGGGGGGGGGTTGCTCTCAGGCTTGAGCAGCAAGGTCATTGGCATGGGCAGATCGACGAGCAAGAGCTTAAGCCGTGCGAGGAGCTCCATCTCAGGCAAATCGACTGGCACGAAAACGACAGAGGAGGAGGATCGTGATAGTTCGGACGACGAGATGGTCTCAGGGGTGAACACTTTTCGAGGGGAGTCGGCGTTGGCCAAATAAATAAATAGACACAGCACCCTTTTAATGCGCAAAATGAATCTGTATCTACATTTGTTCCTGGCTATAGTTATTCGCCAAGCCATTCAGGAGCTCCCGGCACTATTTCTGAAGCTTCTGCTGCTACCTCTACTCGAGGGCCTGCTGCTGTCGATGATGTCATTCCCACTGAGCTCCTCTTCGAGCTGATGAGCAGCAGCCGAGAAAGTCTCAAAGTGCTTGCCGAGGGCCTTGCTAGGGCTCGCCTGGCCACTCACCAAGTCCACTTCAATATCGATATTGATGGTCCCCGTGACCTGGCGCCCTCGCCTCCCACCACTCGTCATTTTCGACTGGTCCTTGAAAGGTGTCAGTTTGTCCAGCTGCTGCTTCGAGCTAGCCTTGAGAATGTTGGAGAGGTCCATCTTGTGCTGCTCTATATCGGTGTTACTAGTCCAGCTATTGCGCCTCTGGAGGATTCTAGAGGAGGGGAGGTCCTTGGCAGAGGCAGTGTTCGATCTTGGTGACGAGGCCAACTTCTCATCGATGTCAAAGCTCTCAGGGACCACGTGCTTTAGCATTGACGAAACGCGCTCCTTCAGCTCGATTACCCTTTGCCTCTTGCTTTCGTTCAGCGCTGCCATCTGCCTGTTCATATCTTTGAGGTTCTTGACCTCGCTCTCAGCGGTCTCCTTTTCGTGGTTACTCAACTCCAATTCGTCGACTTCCTTGCTTCTCAACAGGCTGTACAAGTACAGCTTGTTCTCGACGTCGGCGTCGATGTTGGGAATCTGGAGGCTGGCCTCGGCATTTATCTCGATGCTCTTCTTTCTCCTGCACTTGGCTGTGAAAATCAGGTCGTCCATGAGCTCCGGCGCAAAGGGCAGAAACCTCCGGAACTTCTCGGCGGACAGGTACAGGCAGAGGCAAGCCGTCACGGCTAGAAGAGTCGCAGACCTCGGTGCCCCAGTTAGGAGGGCCATCTCGCCCATGACGCTGCCCTCCCCCATTTCGCTAAGCAACTTGAGCTGGTCGTCGCCTTCCTTCTTGGTCAGCGCATGAATCGTCCCCGCTATTACAATGTACAGTCCCGCGTTGTAAGCGCCCTCCTCCTCGAGTATAGTTCCCGCCTCAAAGTCCTGGAACTCCATCATTCCGCCCAAGGCCTCCATCTTTTCCTGTGACAACTTCTCAAATACCTTAACCCTCTTGAGCGTGTTGGCGGTCCTGTGGGCAATGTGCGGCACCATGACGTCTCTGAACGCCGGGAAGACTTCAAAGAGCTTGTCGAACTTCTCCTTGGTGATGCTCAGAACCAAACTGGGCTCGAACGCCTTGGCAGTGGCTGTCCTCTTTGTGTGCTCGACCAGCGCAATCTCTCCAAATACGTCGTACTTCTTGAGCATACTCAGCATGAAGTCGTGCCCCTCAGAGTCGCGCGACGATATTCTAATGCAGCCCTCGCAAATTACGTAAAACTTTTTTCCAAGGTCTCCCTCGTTGAAGAGGGTCTCCTTCGAATTGAAGGACTCAAGCTCGAACAGTGTGGAAAGGAGGTCAAATGCGCCGAGCATCTTGAAGGATTTCTTTGATTCCAGAATGTTCTTGAGCTGGGCGAAGAAGGGGATGGCGAGGATATTTTGTTTTAATCTATGGGAGACCGTGCTAAGGAGGGATTCCTGTGGGGGGGGAGGGGGGGTTGAGAGAGGAGGGGGGGGGGTGGGGGGGTATTGGATGGCGCATTGGGTGGCCTTTCTCGCAGCCCCTCATGACCCTCTCACCTTGACCTCGGGCATATCTTTGGTTAGCTGCTGAAGCTCAGCCGACATCAAGCCGTAAACGACACAATCCGTCCTTGCCTTGATCGTGGCGGTCGTCGTAGTGTTGCCTATGATGGCCGCCTCGCCAAAATAGAAGCCCCGCTCCTGCGTGCATAGGACAACCTCCTGGTCATTAGGACCCTTTGCGGAAACTGGCGGGGGGGGGGTTAGGGGTGCTGACAGGAGGTGCTGAAACGATTTCAATTTTAATTGGGTCACTTACTCTGGACCAAACCTGATACTAAAATTCCAAATAGCGATCCAACTTGCCCCTCGCTGATGATGTTCTCCCCCTTTTTGTAATCCATCTGGACCACCTTGGATGACAATGAAATCATGTGCTCCTCGTCCAGGCTCCTGAAGCACGGTATCTTCGAGATCCACTCGATCTTGCCTAGTCCGTTTTGCGACGATGCCCCGCCCCCCATGATGAGCTAACTCGTCTACCTCTACTCTTTCCTGCTTTTGTGTGGGGCTGATTTCTCAGTGTCTTTTTTCTGTTTGTCAGAGTGGGGAAAAAGAAACATCAATACTCCCTCTTGGACGTAATTCGGGAAGTTTTGTGTTGCCCTTTTGTTCCCCCGAGTCATTGGTTCGTCGGTCTTTTTGTGTAATAGCGCTGAGAGGGACGTTGACAATCAAATCCTCCCCAACCCCTTTCTCGAAAAATGTTTCTTACCAATCTCTTGTGTTTTTGCTGCAAGTCGAAGCAGAAACCAAACCGTAGGAAGCTGCCGAAGAGGAAGGGCCGGTGCAACTGCGTGACGATGGAGGACATCCGACGAATTTCACCAGCCTACAGGAGGGCAGACGAGTATGCTCAATTCTTCCTTGCTTCCCAAAAGGGGACGCAAATGAGGAGGCTCATGGTTAAGCTCGGCATCAAAAGGAATGCGGTGACGAACTTCTTCAAGCTGTTTGCCAAGATCGATGAGGACGATTCTGGAATGGTAACCCTGGATGAATTTTTTAATTACCTGCGGATAGATTGGATTCCCTTCATCGGGAAGGCTTTCCGGGCGATGGACACGGAAACGGATGGAATGTCGGCAGATCAGCTTGAGCCAGACGAGTGGATAATAGGTCTTTACAACTACTGCACGCTAACCCCGGAGGCACTGGGGCGTTTCGCCTTTGAGTTGTATGATGATGATGGCTCCGAGTTCATATCCCACGATGAGCTGGAGACGATGGTCGACGACGTTTACGGGGGGAAGGGCAATGTACATTTTGACAGAGAGGAGCACGTGAAGCAGCTCGTCTCGATATTAGATGCTGACGGGGATGGAGTGATTGAGTATGACGAGTGGAAAAAAGTTGCGCACAAGGCGCAAAGCATTTTGAAGCCGGCAATCGTCTTGCAGACCTTCTTGAGCGCTAGGTGCTTCGGCGAGAGCTTCTGGGCGAGGGAGAAGGCAAGGACAATACCAATTATTGCCAAGCTGGGTTATCCCAACGTGTTGCAATTTTACAAGAAGGAGGTGGTGGCCAAGAGGCCCGATGCCGTGGAGGCCAAGCTTGCGACGCAGTGGTTAGGTGAGGAGGTGTCCCTGGACACCGGCAATCAGGCCTACGATGAAGAGAGGGGTGAAACGGGGAACCTAAATTTAAAGGGAGTCATGAAGGCCAAGATGCTCGCCAGGAGCGTCCAGGAGAAGGTGGCGCAACAGCGTGACCCGACTCAGCACGGCTTCGTCAACCCCTTCAGGGGCGCCAAGGTCGTTGACACGTACGGAGCCGTAAAGGTTAAGGACCAGATGGAATGGGTGTACGAGGAGGATGAGGAGAATGATGATGAGAAGGTGAAACAGTTGAAGCACGCCATGCTGATGCTGCAGATTAGGGAGGCCAAGGCGCACGCACCTAAGGAGACTAGGCACGGCTCGTTGAAGTATCCAGACGGGAGAGTCATCAAGGTGAGCCGGACAACCCCCCTAAAAGCCCCCAACAACGCTTGTACATCTCCCACTAACGCAACCCTTCTCCAACCAAAGAAACCGGATTTGAAGGACAGGTCAAATGACGACCCTGTGACGCTCCAGAAGGGCATCAAGGATAAGTATAATAAGAAGGGGAAAATGACGAAGGAGGAGAAGTTAAGCATTGAGGAGCAGAGGAAGAAGGCCAAGGCCTACAGGGACAGGTTGGAGGCATTTGCCAAGGCAAAGTGCGACTTGATGATGGACCGCTACGACCTCTACGTCGACCCTGCGAAGGAGGAGATAAAAGATAAATTCTGGGAAAAGAAAGTCTCGTTGGGGGTCGTGAAGAGGGATGAGGATGAGTGAGGACGTATTGGTGTTGGATTTTTTTAAAAGACTCAAAACAGTGTGATTTATGATAATCCAAAAAACCCGACGGCCGCAGTTTTTTGTTATTATTGTGATGGACATGTAAATCCTGTGCAACAGTCATGCGCTCCTTGTGAAGTTTTGTTTTATTGCTAGCGCTCGGTTACGCCGTCTTCGAACATGAGGATCCACAGGAGTGGGGCACGAGCCTTGAGCCACAGCCAGCAGACAACGGCTGGAGGCAGCTCTTGACTCTGACCAAGAGAAAGCGAGGCGTTTCTAAGGCTGGTCTTCAACCTCGACATATTGTGGAACTCGTGGTAGTGAGTGAGGATATCAGACGTGAATTTGATCAAGTCCCTTCCCCTGTTGCCGTAGATGACCCTCCCCTTGTTTCCCAGCTCTACGGAACCGTCTTGCTCGAAGACCTCAGCGAAGGACTGCTTCCAGGGCCAACTCGTGGCAACGAAGTTCTCGAGCAGGTTCAGACCGTACATTCCTTCGTTCTGGGAGCAGTGAACCTCGCAGTTCTGAAGGATGTGCATCCTCTGGTTTGGAGAGAAGAAGAAGGGGTGCTTCATGAAGTTGTTAGGTCCGCAAAGGCGAGAGGCGGGAGGCCTCCTATTGGAATCATGCGAAAGGCAGAGTTGGAACAAATGCTGTGCCTCCGGGTCGGCCACGTGGGAAAGATCGGCGTTCTCGCCGTCGGCAATGCGAGACTCCCAATCCGCCTCCCTCAACGGTCGACGCGGATGGGCGAAAGGGTGCATCCCGCCGCTCATGACAAAGTAACAAACGAGTCCTAGGGAGAAGATATCCGCCTTCTTGAAAGCCTCCACGTCGGGGATCCAATTCGAGTTGTCATGCATGCCAAGCTTTAGAAGTGTGAACTCTCTGCTCTGGTACCCGGTGGAGGTCTTGGCGTAGTGCTCGTTGGTACTGCCCAAAAACCTGTGAATTCCGGCGTCGGAGAGCGCAATCTTGAGATTGCCTCCAGGTTCCTGCGTGAAGAGGATGTTGTGCGGCTTCAGCGACTTGTGGGCCACGTCATTCCTGTGAAGGAATGCCACGGCCGAGACGACCTGGGCGACAATGTCGTGCAAGACGGCGGGGTTCTTGATGGGCCTTTCGATGAGTCCATCCCCCGCGGGGAGGGGCTTGGCGGAGTCTCCGATGATATCTAACAGGCTGCCTTGATAGAGCGCCGTGGCGATGTAGAAGTAGTCAGAATCGATGTAGTAGTCGTAAATTTTCGCTATGCAGTTGTCGGCGAGTTGGTGCAGAACCTTGATCTCCTCGACGGAAGACGTGGTTGATTTGCGGTACCTTTTCATCGCCATTGGGTAAGGGCTGTTGGTGAATTTTCCTCGGAAGGCCTCGCCCTGGCCCGATAGGCGAACCACGGGGTAGAAGCTCATGCTCGGCCCTACGGGGACAATGTGACTGCTGACATTGCGCATCGAGGAGAGCAAGTGCCTGCCTAGGTAGGCCATGGCGAAGCGGCGCAGCTTGCTACCCGACAAATTCCCCATCGAAAGTAGGGGGGAGGAGGAGGGCATTGGGTTGAGGTAGGAGCTCTGCATGTTGCCTAGGAACGCACTCTGGCCAGAAGCGCCGCCGAAGGAAGACTGGTTCTGGTCGAATCCGGGGAAGGAGGCGAAGGAGTTGAGAAGAAGATCCGAGCCACCAGAGGTCGCTGACATGTTGGAACCAAAGATGTTGCCGCCCTGGAAGCCCCCCAGGTAACTACGAAGTGGGGGGGGGGGGGGCGTGTTAGTGAGTCTTCGATTTAGGACATTGCTCTATGGTCATTCTTACCTAGCGCCCCCCACGCTACTTTGCGATGAGCTGCTTGGGTTGAGGAGGCTGTCGCTGCCACTAGGAGGTTGCACGTTGTGGTCGTCGCCCATGCCTCGGAACGGCATCCCGGAAGGTATGAGGCCGTTGAGACCGGGGGAGAGGCTGCCGCTGCCAGAGCCGGTGAAGCCGGGAGGAGGAGGACCCTGGCTAAGGGAGGACATGCTCGGAGGCCCGGGGGGGGACTGCTGGAGGAGGGAGGAGCTTCCGAATCCGGGGGCCCCGAGGGCTACCCCTAGGAACCCCTGCTGGGTGGGAGAGGTCAGGGAGGTCTGTGGCGAAACCTGGGGGGACATGGCGTTGACTGGGACCGGAGAAGAGGGAGGTTCGTCTGTTAGAGAGTGGTCGTCCTTCTTCTTCTCCTTTTTTTCCTTCTTCTTTTGGTTTTTGGCCTTCTTGTTGTATAGCTTCACTTTCGCTGCAAGTTCCGGGTTGTACTGAGGGTTGTTCGGGTTGAGGAGGTTGGCGATGTTGATGTCTTTGTACAAGTCTTCCTCCTCGTACTTTGGGTCCTGAGGAGGAGCAGGCGGGGGGTGGATGATGGTCGGGGCGACGGCGGGCTTGGCGGCCATGTTGGCCCACGACGAGCCACCCGTAGCAAGCGCGGTGGTCGCTGTGGGTATGGTGGCCATGGAGATGGCGGGTTTCATGACCACTGGCGGGGGGGGTGCGGCCTCCTTGCGGATCTTGACCTCGACCTCGTCAATTGTGATGGCATTCGCGACCTGTTTTCCCTTATAGAGGCCGATCTCAAATTGGACGTTTGAGCCCTCGAAGAGATTCGACGTCCTCCACGTATTCCTCGCGTACTGCGTTTTGAGGGTAGGGACGATACTTTCGGGGATGACAACCTCGCGGAAGTTGAAAAAGACTTTGAGCTTTTTCGTACCCTTCCTAGAGGTAGGATCGTCATACTGGATGTATCCGATCCCCTTGTTGAAGCTGCGGACGATGCCCTTCTTCCTGGAAACGCGCGACACCGGGGCGATGTTTTTCTTGACGACAATTTTCGAGGGAGCCGGGATGGCGGCAACGGGGCCCGTTGGGTTGGTGCCGCTAAGGATGTGCCTCTGAACCAATTCGATCGCCTGCTGCTCGTCCTTGAACTCGGCCTCGCGCTCGGCCGCCACCATCTGGGATTGGCGCTTAATCTCCTGCGACGTGCGGAGCGAGTTGCGAAGGGTGGGCTTCGTTAGTGGCGGCGCGATTGTCGTGTCGTGGATAGTTGGGGCAAAGTGCAGGGATGGGAGCTATGGAATCCTGTGCCCGACATTTTTGCCGCAGCTCCGTCTTAATTCTCAATTCTCACCTCCTCCTTGAGAGCCGCGGCCTCGTTGTCCTTGGCCTTCTTCTCCTCCTTCTTGGTCATGAGGCGCAACTGGAAGTCGTAGACGGTCACAGCGGACCTCGTGTCGGCGTGGAAGGATCCAGGGGAGGCTGCGGTGAGCTTAACTGCGTACTGGTCATTGTCTAAATCGTAAGGTTGAACAATTCCAGAGCGCCCGTTGAGGACAGCGTCGTCGCCGTTCAGCTTTTGAAGAATCACTGCGACGAGGAAATCGAGCCGTGGAAAGGGTTGCGTGACGTGGGTTAGAATTGTTGCGTGGGGTGGTTGGGGGGGAAGTTCCAGGTGTGAGCGCATCAGAAGAGGAGGGGGTGGTTACTTTTTGGGACACTCTCAAACCTGTCGCCGCTGCAATATTCTTCCGAATTTCGTCCATTCTCACCTCTCTTGGATTTGAAATCGACTACCGCGTCGGCGCCGCCGCCATCTCCCAAGGAGGAGCCGCCGTAATTTTCCGAGTTGCTGTTAGCATTCTCCGCCGCCTTCCTTTGGAATTCCTGGTCGCGTTTGAGGCGCTCCTGTTCCTTCTTAACCTGTTTGAGCTCCTCCGCCATTCTCTTCTGCTCTGCATTAAGCAGGTCCGTCGCGCGGTTGCGGAGAAGGTTGATCTGCTTATCCTTGAACCAGTCAGTTCTCGCCATGGCGGAATTGAGGTCGCTGGAGGAGAGCTCGAGAGAGGACTTTTTGGATTTTACGAGAAGCTGGAAAAGGCGATTGATGGAGGCTCCTTCGCAGCAATTTTCGAGGTCTGACGAGACGACAGACCAGTCTGAAAGGAACTTGACAAAGCGGTTGCACTCTAGCATTTCTGCGATGAAGCGTTGAAATATGCGAGGGTCCGTTTTGGGTGCCTTTGACGTTTTCGATTTCGAGTTGTTGGAATTCGAAGCGGTGGTGGTGGGGGGGGGGAAGGCGAGGAAATCAAGCTTAACAATGAGGGTCTGTCCCAGCTCACAGTTGGCGAAAATTTCAGAGCAAGGCGGGGAGAAGTAGTTGCCAATCGAATCGCTGGGGGGGGG
>BRXZ01001515.1:0-18514 GCA_030267625.1 Triparma retinervis
GCGACGTCACTCCTACAAGATTCCTTTCTTACATTGATTAATTGCCGCTCCATCAGAGACCAAACTCGAGTCCATGTCCCGTGTGAAGGGCACGGCCAATCAAAAGGGAGGATTCCCAATGTTGCAGCCTCGGACCTCACCCCTTCACCCAGAAGTTTCCTACTTTCTTCTTTACGAAACGAATCTTCTATAGACATGCTGAGCGTGTTACTTGTTATCTTTGTATTGGCCATGTCGGTGGGCACCCCGATTGCCTCTGCAGTGGATGCAAGCGCAACAACCTCTTCTCACCAATCGGAGTTGCTTGATGGAGTTGGTGACGGAAAGGCCTCGGAGTACTATCCTCCGTCCCCTCCAGCCCCAGTTTCTCCCCCCTCTCGGGGGGAGGCAGCCCCTGACATAGACGCGTCTCTCTCTCTCTGTTCCTCCATCAACTCTTACCTTCCTTCCTCAATCTCTTCCTCCCTTTGCTCCCCGCCTGTCAAGGACGAGGCTCCCCAAGTAGTGGAACCCGTCTCGTTCACCAAGGTGGCGTATGCCTTCCTTCCTAACCCTTCGTCCTTCAACATTTTTGTTCTTTTGCTGGTCTCCCTGTTTGTGTTTTCTTCCAAGGCACGAAAGAACATGGTGACTTACGGGGGGGTTGCGACGCTTTGCACTTGGTACGCCGTGAGAAGGGTCGTGAACAGGAAGCAGGAGCAGCAAACTAGGAGGATGAGTATCAAAATGAATAGAACTCCTAGTCCCACCAAGAGACCCAAGTCGCTAGGACTTGATACTGTGAGCGAAGACGCTGCAATGGGAAGCGGGAGCCCCGCTAAGGAGAAGAAGAAGCTCAGCCCTTTCAAAAAAATGTTCNNNACACACACACACACACACACACACACACAATGGAGAGTTATTGTTAGAACCTCTGCTGCTGCCTACTAATCTAATTCACATGTGTGCACAAAAATAAGTTCTGCCTTTCATTAATTGCGCGCCCTCCGCCATCCGCCCTCAGAACGCCTCTTCGTCCTCCACTTCCTTCCCTCCCCCGATAACCCCCTCGAGGCTCGCATCCTCGGCGGTCCTCACCCACATGTACACCGTGCATTCACCGTAATCCATCTTGACCGTCCTCTCTTCAACGAGCGCAAAGTCCGACGTCATTTCGTCCAACGTCTTGGTGACGGTGAAAAGAAATGCGCCAGGTCGCATTCCCAAGGCTGCTCTCTGAAGGTCGGCCATTTTCTCCTCCGTGAACATGGCGCAGTTGCAAAATATGACGTCTCCCACTGTCCAGTCGCAGTCTTCCAGGTCGAAAATGTTCCCTCTCACAAAATGCAGCTTGTTCAGGCCCTCCTCCACCCCCCTCTCATACTCTTTGCCAAGCGCCTTGATGACTGCTACCTTCTCCCACATTTGCTGAACCTCCAGGGCGGTATTGTGCAGGCCCTCAAGACACTCTATTCCTACGACCTCGTCCCAGCAGTGAACACTAGCTGCTGCTGCAACGACTCCGCCGACCCCACATCCCAGATCATAAAATACGCCGCCTTTGCCGATCGCCCCACTCGAGAGAGCGGCGTCAGCGCTTGCGTGTTCTGTCGTCTCGACCTCCTCCCCCCCCTTCCCAACCCCGCCAACCCCGCCACTACCACCACCACCACCACCACCACCACCCACAACATCCTCCTCCTCCTCCGGGGTGCTCTTGGCATCGAAGCTCGCCTGTAGCATCCCCTCCCCCTCTCTAAGCTCTCCAACACTTGTTATCTCAGGGTTGCCATAATAGCTGCAAGCCGGGGGAGCGGAGCAAAGCGAAGCGAAGCGAAGCGAAGCGATGAGACGGACCAAGGGGTACGTTAGTGAAGGTAAATATGGAACTTGTGACACTCATGCACTTGTTGCACATTCCCACCTTCTTATCCTCAGTATCGCCGACGCAATCACTTCATGCGGAGTGGCAGAGTAAGTCAGCGACTGGTCCCATTCCTCTTCGTTTTCCGTCGTCTCTACCCTCTCCCTCCTACTGACCGCCCTGCCCAGCTTCATGTACTTTCCAACTGCTTCGTTCCACACCTCCGATCCCCTGTTAAGGACGACCTCGTCTACTGTTGGCTTGGGCTTATTCTCTCTCCTCTCCTTGTCCTGTCTAGCCAGCCGTTCCATTCTAACTCTATTCTCAGCATCTGCAACACACTTTGGTTTCCTGGAAGCTCTTCCAACAAGCGTGGCCTTAGTGCCGTTAGTGGGTCCGCCAACAGCACTCCCGCAACCAGATACCACTGAGAGCTGAATCTCGGACGCCCTGTGGTTTTTTTGGGGGGGGAGTTGGCAAGGTCGAGGGGGTTAAATTAGAAATTGATGAGGGAGGGGGGTCCAGGTCGGAAGAAAGGGCCCCTAGGAGGTAACTTACCGTGCTGACATCAGCATTTGCTCGTGTTCACGGTCTCTAGGGGAAAAGGACATGGGGTGGGGGGAGGGGGCGAACCAAACTGTAATTTATTATGACAAAAAGAAGAAACAAAAACCTGAATGGACAACGCCAACAAATCATTCGAACTTTTCGTACAGCTTCCCTATGTCCGCGACCCCACGGAACGGTGTGAAGGTATAAAGTTTCCCCCTCTCCGCAAATAGGTCAATTACAGGCTTTGTTTGTCTCTCATAAACTCTCAGCCTCTCCTCTACGACCCCCGCGTCAGTGTCGTCGTCTCTCCGCCTCAAGCAACCCCCGCAGTCACATTGAGATCGAGATCCGTTGGAAGGCAACATGGTTGGCATGTCGAAACCTCCCGCGTCTACGGCAACATCATTATAACCTTTGCCACACTCAACACAGACCAGGCGACCAGAGAGCTTCGCTAGGACGACCTCCTTCGGAACATCTATAAAAACGGCAAGATCCGTGCGTATCCGTTCCTCCCAATCGTCCAGACACTGCAAGGCCTGGCCCTCAGTCCGAGGATATCCATCTAATATGTACGCTGGCTCTCCTCTCTGAGAAGAGTCTCCCTCAACCACCATCTCGTCGACGTTCTTATGACCCGAAGATAGTACTGCATCTTTCATCACTCCACCTATCCAAGCATCGGGGACCAAGTTTCCCTTCTTTGTAACCTCTCTCATCTCTGGGGTCATTTTGCTGGACATAATTGCAGAGGCCGTCAATATAGGTAAAGAGAGTTGCGAAGACAAAAGTGACCCGTATGTACCTGAGAGGGGGGAGGGGGGGTCAGCGGGAGGGTTGTGGGAGCGGTAGCAACATCACTAGTAGCACACAGGGGGGCGGTGCGCATCTTTCTCCCGTATCCTCACCCTTTCCGGAACCCGGAAGCCCCAGGAGAGTCAGTCTCGACACTGTTCGAGATGTGGATTGCATATTTTTTGGGGAAAACTTTGGATATTCTGTTCCTCACTAAAATTTTCCCTTTTCTTCACCTGCTGACCCTATTCGCGCGTCAGTATGTCTTCTTTGCCAACCAATGACATTCTCCATGCAATCAATGCAGAAAATCACTCGCTAGACAGCCAGATGTCTGAAGCAAGGCACAAACTCGGGGAACTCACCGTGAGGGTGACAGAGGCGACAGATTTGTTCCAAAGGGAAGAGCTAGAGGACAAGAGGCTCAATGTGATGTTGAGGGGGCTTGAGCAGTCTCTCGGTCGCGTCGAAAAGCGCGTGGTGTCCCTCGTGAGGGTCATAGAGAGGGAGAAAGCTTCAGAAATGTCGGAGGGAGGTCGTGATTTTGAGGTTGGGGAGATTGTTGAGAGTGGTGGAGCGAGTATGCGTTGGTTGAAGTGGACAAATGGTCTTGCTTCCGAGCAGAAGAGCCGAGAGAAGGTGAGTGAATGGCGTAGTATGGCGGCATGGCATGGCATAAATGACATGACCTTTCAATTCTTCTCCTCCTTCTCTCCTCCTGCCTGACCCCCCCACCTCACCCTCCCACCCCCCCTCTTCCATGGGCAGACAGAGAAGGACAAGTCTGAGGCTGATGCGATTACTTCGTCCACCAGGCTTGCTGAACTGGCAGCAGAGGAGAGCTTCACCAAGGACGTCCTTATAGCAGACAGGGCCAAGAAGGAAAAGTTCGCGGTCCAGAAGGAGGAGATGAGGAAGCTAGGGCAACAGGAGGAGATGAGGAAGAGGAGGGGTGATGTGACGACGGCTGACAGGTCCAGGACTGCCACGAGGATGGAGGAGGACTTTGAGGCCAACGAGGTCACTTACGCGGAGGAGCTCAGGGGGCAGCACGAGCGAACTGGGGAGCTCAGGAAGAAGATGGAGGAGGCGAGTAAGCTCTTGGAAGATGCCTCCCGTAGGAGCGAAGAAAAGGTCGGGCTAGTGGAGGGAGGAGGAGAGCTCGTGGAGAAGGAGACGGGGGGGAAGAAACTCCGTTGCAAGCTGGAGGAGGAAGTGAAGAATGCGACGGAGCTACAGCAGAAGCTGAAGAGGGCGTGCAGAGCAAAGAAGAAAGTCGCCGTGAAGTCCGGGAAGGAGAAGGGCAAGATGGAGAAGGTGAGGCTGCGATAGCATAGCGGTGGAGCCCCAGGCTCCCTTTAACCCGTTAACGCTAACTCGCTCCCGCTCTCACCTCTCCCCCCACTCAAGGAGAACAAGGACGACAGGAAGGAAGATTCCTCAGACGAGCGCCTGCTGAACGCTTCTTACTCCCTCAGCGCTACGAACTCTGCCCTTCTCGCCACCGTGAGCAGTCTTCAGGTCGAGGCCTCCGAGCAGGCAGAGGCCAAGATCCTCAGCGAGGAGGCCGATAGCGACATTCACGAGGCCAAGGAGTGCGCAAAGTCGGCCACTGACAATAGCTACGAGAAGAATACGATTGAAATCAAAACTATCAGCTTCCGCAGGAACGTAGATCGCGAGTTTGGTAAGACAATCCTCGAGTGCAGTGGGCCAGCAGGATCAGATGAGCTGGTGAGCGCCGAAGGGGTCAGGGACGCCCTAGAGCACGAGATAGCCGAGGGAGTAGAGCTCGCCAAGGACCTCAAGGGTTTGCGGAAGAAGAAGTCGACGGTCGATGGAAGGGGCGCTTTCCAAGGTGCGGCGCGCAAGATTTGGACGGGAGCCAAGGTTGCTGTCGCCCAGACCACCAAGTCCGAACATGAGGCTAGCTTTGATGACGTGCGCTTCGTCGCGCGTCGTCCCGCTCTACCGTCTTCCCGCCCTCGTGCGCGCCCCATTATAGGGAGCTCCGCCGCAACCCCCAAGAGGAAGAGTGGCAAGGGGAGGAGCAGCAGGGGGAGAAGGATCGAATAGATTCGTAGATTCATGAAAGCTATAAAGACAGAGGGAAGACTGAGAGGCGATAGAGGGCATCCCGCAGGTCGAGATCCTCTTTTTGTCAATTCACGCGCGCCGTCGTTTGTGCCATCATTCAAACCTTTCGTCATTGCCTGCACTTGGCTGCGAATTTCGCAACTTCATTTCCCAAAGAACTTCATTTGCCGCAACTCATTCGCCGCAACTCATTCGCTGCAACTCATTCGCTGCAACTCATTCGCCGCAACTCATTCGCCGCAATCCGCCGCTAAAATATCACATCAAAAATTGGATAGAAATACTTTTTGTATTTTAGAACTCTGCGCTCCCAGGATATCTCGGGAATGCAATGGCATCCCTAATGTTGTCAATCCCAGTGATGAAAGTGACCAACCTCTCAAATCCCAACCCGTAGCCCGAGTGGGGGACGGTCCCGAACCGGCGGAGGTCCAAGTACCACCAGTAGTCCTCCTTCTCTAGCCCGAGCTTGTCAAGCCTCTCGAGCAACACATCGAGCCTGCGACAATTGAAGGGGTTTCGTTAGTGCTCAAAATATCGTCACGCTTGTCGCTCAATTCCCTATTCTCACCTTTCCTCCCTCTGACTCCCACCCACGAGCTCTCCGACTCCCGGAACGAGCAAGTCGAACGCAGCGACGGTCTCTCCTCCATCGGCGTCGTTCTGCCTCATGTAAAAGGCCTTGATACCCGTAGGGTAGTCGTACACGAAAACTGGACTCGAAAATTTCTTCTGCGATTGGCGAGCGGGGAGAAGCGAAGCGACGACCGCAGGGAGGGGGTTAGAATTGTGCGCTCGAACTTGCTTGTCACAAACGAGGTCTAAATCCAAATCCGTTGCTCCTTGTCTAGTCTCATCTCACCTCGCACAGCCACCTCTCGTGCTCTGTCTGCAAGTCTGTCCCGAACACCACCTCGGGGAACTGCCAGGCGCTGGGGTCCTTATTGATCTCCTCCTCGAGCATTTGGACCGCATCCCTGTAGCTGAGCCTCACGAAATCCTGCTCTTGAATTTTCTTCAACCTATCCTTGAGTCCCTTCTCGTAGAATTTGTCGAAGAAGGTGAGGTCCTCGTCGCAGTCCTCCATGGCCCTCCCGATGACAAACTTGAGCATGTTCTCGACGTTGTCCATGGCGCCGTCCTTCTCCGTAAAGGCCATCTCCGGCTCGAGCATCCAGAACTCCGCCAGGTGTCTGGCAGTCTGACTGTTAAGGGTGAGAAAGGGGGTGAGCAATTTGTGTCGGTGTGCAATTTACAAAGCTCCTCGCCTTCTTCTTTTTTTTGAGGGGGGGGGTTGTTTCTCGAGCTTTTCGTGCTTCTACTATCTACTTCTCGTCCCCTTCATCCTCACCTGTTCTCCGCCCTGAAGGTGGGGCCAAAGGTGTAGACGTCCCCCATCGCGCAGGCGTACGTTTCCGCGCTCAGCTGACCGCTGACGGTAAGGTACGCGGGCTTCCCGAAGAAGTCCTCCCCGTAGTCTGCCCCTTTTCCAGGGGCACCTCCTTCTCCCTCCTTCTTGGGGACCGAAGAAACGTCGTCGAGGTCTAAGGTTGTGACCCTGAACATCTCGCCTGCACCCTCGCAATCGGAAGCAGTGACGACGGGTGTGTTGACGAGAAAAAACTGTAAGGATAGGATAGGGTGTTGAGGGTGAGGGTTAGCAGTGTGGAATGATTTGTAAGGTGTGCTTAACCCTTTTACCCTTTTTGCGATACCCTGATCTCCACTTCTCACCTCCTCCTCCTCGAAAAACCTGTGGATACTCTGCGCCAGCTTGCTCCTCACCCTCGCGACGGCCGCCACCGTATTGGTCCTGGGTCTGATGTGCGCCAGAGTCCTCAAGTACTCAAGGCTATGCCTCTTCTTGGCCAGAGGGTACTCCTCCGGAGGGCAGGCGCCAAGGAGCGACATGGAGGACAGCTGAAAGTCGTACTTCTGCTTGCTACCGGAGCTCTCCTTGAGGGCACCGACCACAGATATGCTGGCGCCGGTCTGCAGGGACTGGGCCTCCTTAACAATCTCCTCAGGGAGGGACGCGTGATCGACGACAACCTGGCAGGAGGAGAGGGAGGAGCCATCGTTCAATTCTACAAATGTCAGAGTCTTCTGTTTGCGCACCGTCCTCACCCACCCTTTGATGTTGATCTCCTTCCCCTCGAGGTCATCCTGAAACTTTACTAAATTCTTTATCTTCAATGCACGTTGCGTTTGACTGGGTCAATTGGGGACGGACGGGGTTAGTCACAAAGTTGCTATACAACTTCGGTATTTTGGAAAGAACTCCAAGGAGCCTGTTCCTGAGAAAGAGGGTGACCTCCATGAAACATACTCCTCCTGAAGGCCGTGCCAAACAAAGAGTAAACGCGATCATCAGAAGACCTCGTACTATAAGACCGTTCGTGACATTAACAAAACTAACTATAAGCTATATGTCGTACGCATGAGAAGCCTGTAGCACTCATTCTCACCTGCCCTCAGTCGCCGACTCTGTCTTCGTGGACAGTGCTCTGGTGCCTAGTCGCATGTTACGATGGACTACGGGTGTTCTAAATGAGGACACTAGACTGGTGAGAATCATGACATGTACTAGAAGAAAAAATCTCATGCGACGGGCAACCTCTCTTTTTTTTGGGTGTCTGGGGTCTCCTAAAAATATATATCAAGGGTACGTACAAATCACTCCGTATAAGTATCTCTATCCATCTTCCTATATCTTATCTCAACCAAACCTGTTGCAATTGTTACGACAAAGACCGTCTAGGTGACAACAAGAGCCAAAACACTCATTGTCTGTCCCTCTCTCGACTGCTCAATTCTTCCACATTTTTGTGCCTCTGTGAACCCTGCGATGTACGTTGGCATATTCCCCGATCTCTTACCCGGGAGTAGCGTCCGTGAGTGCAAGAGGGCCCTCGTTGAGCTTCTTGTTTCGCACGAAATAAGCCAGAAAGGGGAGTGGTTCGATTATAAGTTGAAAGCCAAGAAGTTTGGGGGGGGGAGGAGGCCGAGCGAGAAGGGTGGTTGCTTCATCCTGGTGATTGTTGATGGGATGGCCAAGGTTCTCGTGGAGGAGGGTGAGAGAAGGGCTGGGGCGGAGTGCTGGAGGCAGTTGATGAAGGCTCATGAGGACGTTGAGGATGAGACGGAGGGGGGGGAGGCTGACCGGGAGTCAGAGAATGCCGAGCAGGGCTTCCGTGGGATTGTCGCGTTTAGGAAGGTCCTTTTCAGTGACGATGGTGAAGATGGTGAGGGTGACAGCAGCGACTCTCTCAGTGACTGTGATGGTGATTCTTTCTTCAATTTCTCCGCCGCTTCCGCCGTCTTGCCCAAGGACGCCGGATTTGTGGAATTCACCCTCGATGACGGCTGTGTCATCAAGGGGGGGTTCCTCTTCCCCAGGGAGGTCAGGGGTTGGGAAAAGCGAATTCCTATTCAGGTCGAGAAGAGGAGGGAGAGGGTGCAGGAGAAAGCGAAGGTGAGAGTCGGTGTGCAGGGTGAGAGTGGGTGGTGATGTTGTGTATTCAATTCTGTCCCTTCAATAGTCGCCGGCTCGCTCATTCCTCTCACACCCGCACACGCACACACACACCTGCAGCAGGTCAGGATCGTCCAGATGCACAGGTCGAAAAAGGATGAGACATCTGAGGTGCCGGAGGATGTGAAGAACAACTATCGCACGATCGCGCACCCCAAGTACCCCCCCTCAGCTCTCGCGCCGCTTTCGTCCGGACCCGAGCTCAGCGACGTGATCGCTCACGACGGCGTTGACTATATGTTGCTCGTGGCGTCGCTGGTGAGGGATTCCAGGAAGTACAAGCACGTCTGGAGGTCGACGTGCGTCGAGAACTCGGGGCTCTTCAAGAGGCTTTGCCTTTTGGGGGAGTTTCAGGCTGACCCCGACGACCAACTCGGGCAATCCCCGCTCAAGAATGTCAGCAACCCTAGGGAGGCGGTCAAGGTGTACACGAAGCAAGCCGAAGAGGCGGCGTCGAGCCTTTTCAGCTTGGCGAAGCAGATCTGTTTGAAGCTGAACATTGACAAGCTCGGGATTGGGCCCATCAAAACTGAAGAGAGGGCCTTGCTGAAGGCGAAGGAGAAGTACAACGGAGACGTCAGGATGGTGAAGGACTACAGCCGTTGTGTTATTGTCTGTGTCGACTACACGCAGCTACTAGCTGGCTTGCTCCTCGTCCACTCGCGCTGTGCGAAAGTTCTCGTCAGGCTCAAGACGCGGGCGTTGACGAGGGTCAACGAGGCCTTGAAGGGTGGTTACCGCCATGCTGTTGCCAACGTGTTGCTCAAAGGTCACGTTTGCGAGGTAAGAATGGCGAAAGGGCGATACAATATATGCGGTGCGATACTAAATACGCGACGCGATACTATAAATGCGATGCGATACTATATGCTATCACTGCCCTCGCTAACCACCTCGCCCTTTGCCATACACAGATCCTCTTCACCACCGAGGACATGTACAGCATCTGCGGTACCCGTGGGGTCCGTCACTACTTCCACAGCATGGAGCTCTACACCGACACGCTTCCTGACGTTAGCCTACTCCTCAAGGGTTCGACGTCGGATGAGAGGGCTAACATGATTGGCGTAATTGAGTCAAGGTTCCCGGCACTCCTCAAGGGCGATGACGGCGTGGGGGCGGAGATCGAGTTGAACGAGGTGAGAACGAGTGGGGGCAGACAACGCACAATGAAGCTTTTCCTCGACGGTATTGCATGAAACTAACCCTGCACGCTTGTTGCCTGTCCTACTGTCCTCTTCGTAGTACCAAGTGAATGTCCTTTACTGCCTCTGTCACCTCCTCATCCACAACAAGTTCTACAAGTGGGCGAACTTGTGTCTGAAGAAACTGCTGCGGATCAGGGTTGCGGAAATGCCCAAACATCATCCCATGGTCATCGAGATCAAGGAGCTTCTCGCAGCAACTTACCAAGCACAGGGCTTGGAGTCGGAATGCGAGCTGGTATTCGAGGACGTCGCGGCAAGCAGGAGGGAAGTCAAGTGCGAGGTCATGGTCCAAGGTGAGAAGGAGTCTTGAAGTATTGGTGTGCATAACATAACACGACCATGCCATGCTTAACTAACACTGCTTGTTCCTGCTATCACAACACTTTTCTCGCAGACCTCGTGTCTTTCGTCACCCTCGACAACTTTCTCGAAATGTGCGAGAAGTCCATGGACCGCGTCAAGGAGATTCGTATTCAGGGGCGACTCCCAGATCGAGACTCGGAGTACAGGTTTTTGTTCGAGCAGGGTACCACCTATTACAATTCCATCATGGTCAAGCAGTTCAACTTCCTCCCCTTGGCCAAGAGGCAACACCTTCCCAAGAGAAGAGTGTTTTCACGGGGTAATAGTTCGTCAGTTCAGGAGGACGAATCCGACGATGTAGGAATGTTTGAGTTCGAGAAGATGTTCAATTGGTAGGGGGCGGGAAAGGTAGTAGGTGGGGGGTGGGGGGATGGGGGGGGGGCTTTCAAAGGAAACGTTTCATTGCAAAATTTATTTGACGCGTTTTGCTACCTCGTCTGCTGCATACTTCAATGAGCCATGGCCGTCATAATGTTCAACCACCATGCCGCCCGTGTCGGCCTTGAGGAGGATCCTCGCAAACCCTCCAACCTCATCGTCGCCGGAGTGAAATTTTAGGCTCCCCTCTGGAATCATATCAGCGTGTGTCAAGGAAGCATCGTTAAAGTTGGCTGATCCGATTCCATGGAAAATGACACCAGTTCCGTCATCAATGACCTCAGCGCAGTGGTCGTGTCCACTTAAGTAGGCAGAGACGCCATACTTCTCCAGCAAGGGCTTTACCTTGTCAATTAGCGTGTCAGTCGGGCCGTGCTCGCAGACAGACCACACAGGATAATGCCCAGCTACGACGATGATGTCCGCATCGCTTGAGGCCAAGGTTTTGTTGAGGAAGTCGATTTGGGCATCACTATCTGCGCCGCCCCCTCCGATGTAATTGGCGCCAGTCAGTGGCACTCCCTCGCTAGTCTCAGAAGCCCCGCTGATGATAACTGTGTCGAGCATGACGAACATTGCCTTGTACTTGCCGAACGTCTCTTCAAAGGAGTGGTAAAGGCTGGGGTAATACCAACGTGAAGAAACGTTGGAGTACGCGATCTGGGCACTGCAGGGCGCGGAGAGGGGTTGATTTAGTGTCGCTGCATAACATAACACGACCATGCTTAACTGAACCTGCTCATCTCTGCTATTGCAACAGCTAGCTCTGGCAGTTCATCGTCGCCACGGACCGGGGACGCCACAATCTCACGCAAAGGTGGCATCTAACATACCTGACATTCCCGTTGTGGTCATGGTTACCGCTGATGAGTCTGAAATAGTTCTCGCTCTGCAAGTAATCCCCGATGAAAACATCTTCGAATGTATCCTTGAAACGGTGGCTCGTGACGTCGTCAACCCCACTAAAATAGAAGTTGTCGCCGAGGGCAAGAGCAAACTTTGCATCTGTCGCCTTCGCAACATCATCCATACCCTTGGCCGTTGTCTTCTCCCGGTCGGTGGTGTAGGGAGGCTTGTCACTGCCTCCCCAGTCGCCCATAACGAGCAATGACAAATCATTCCCAGTAGATTCCATATTGTTGGCCGATGTTGGCTTGTGTTGAACCTGCAATAAGTGCCAAAGGAACGAGAGTGAAAATGCGGTACATCGTGTCTCTCTTTGTTTAATGCGGTTTCCTGCGTTAATTCTTGTTCCCAAGCGAAACTGGTATTTTCTTTTCAATTGTCTTTGGCCATGCTGGCGTCCATCTTCCATCTTCAAAAAGTTGATTGAACCTGTTGGCCAAGGATGGAAGCCTCAGCGGAGGGTACGGTTGATTCATACCTTACCCAGTTGAATCTGAAGCAATTACGGTGCGTCCCTCTTCCATTAATTGTGATTGCGTCCACATAACATCAATCTTTAATCACCTCGATCGTCACTGCTCTTAAAATGGGAACCCACAAAACGACTCACCCCTCGATCTTATCCCGTTCGTACGCCTCCTCCTGTCTCCCCCGTCTCACTCGCCGTTCATTTTCACGCCGTTTTCTTCTCCCCTCAGGCAAAGAGCAAAGACCCTCAAGATTGACTATAGTCGATGCACAGAAAGGAGGGAGGTAGAGGAGCTGATCATCGCGGAGATGAATAGGCGGGGGATTAAGAAGCCTAAAAGTCCTCCAAAGAGACGTCCTCCTCCCTCCAAGCTGAATTTCGACGAGAACACTTCCCCAAAGTCTTCAAACAAGCCAGTTCAAGAGAAATCGAGAAGCCCTGTCGAACCTCCGGGGTTCTCCTCCCCTCCCCCCTCTCCCGCGAAAGCTGCCACGCCCCCTCATATACCTGAAGTGTCTAATGCAAGCGACTGGAATAATTTAAACGTCACGCCGCAAGGCCTCAAGAAGAAAGGGGTCGTCAAGAAGAAGAAGCGGGACAAGAAGAAGGACAAGAAGGAGAAGGTGAACGTAGAAGAGGACGAGGCGGCAGCGGAGGAATACTTTCAGAAGAGGAAGGAGAAGAACCACGCAGGAAGCCGCTTCGCGAACAACCTGGCTATGCCCAAAGTCAAAACCTCAAAGCTACCTCCTATCTCGTTGAACAAGCATGCAAAGATCGGACTTTCGTCGGATAGCCCTCAAAAAGAAGGGGGGGGGGGGGGCAAGGCGGAGGAAGATGAAGGGGCGCCCGTCGTAAAGAAGAGCAAGGGGAATGTCGTAACTAATGCCTTCATGGACGCCGCTGCGGCAAGATACAGAAAGGGGGACAAAAAAGAAGACGGCGACAAAACCGTTGAAGAAATCCTTGGGATGAAGGACATTAACGGCACGGTCCTCGAGGAAGATGAGGAAAAGGCATACCAAACCAATCGGTTCATGCCCGCCAAGAGGCCAAAGACGTCCCAGGACTATTTTGACGGAAGTGCCTCTTACGTCACTGATGAAGATGCCAGGCTTGGTCGCCACTTTCACCGCTCGAGGAAAACGGACAAGTACGGTTGGTGGAATGAACAAACAAACAACGGCAACATTACGAGAAGGTGAGCCTCGAACCCTGCAAAGATCTTGCATCATGCCGAAGGAGCCCGACGAGCTAAACCCCCCCCTCCCCCCTGCAGCGATGATGTCAAAGATCGCGATGGCGCGCTGGCCATGAAGGTGAAGACGCTGGGTCAAGACCAAGCTTTGGTGGAATCAAGGTCTGGGTTCCTTCTCCGTAGCAAGGTGAGAATGGACGGGGAACGAAAGCGAGGAGGAGCAAAATTAAATCTAACCTAACGTTTACACACTACTTACTTCTTGACAAACTTCCTTCGCTTGTCGCCTGCGCTCGTCTTAGGCCCCGACCGAGACTGACGCGGCGATCAAGTTTTATAGCGACCAACTTAGGAAGTTCGACCGGTACGACTTTCCGGAGGAGTGGGCAACTTGCCACGCTTCGATGGCGAAACTCTTTTACGACAGAGTCAAGGGGAAGCGAAAGAACAACATCGAGAACGGTTTATATCACATTGAGAATTGCCTCCAAGTTTTCAAGTCTGATACGCACCCCCTGCCTTGGAGCGACCTGGCCCTCATGGCGTGCTCTCTCTTCCGCGAGCGGGTTGGTCTGCACGAGCAAAAAGCCGTGAAGAAGCTAAAGTCGGGAGCAGACGCGGCCATGATAGATGCTGAGAGATCTTTGGAAAATGCAGAGGCAGCTCTGACGGTTTTAAAGGAAGACCATCAGCCCGTGCGATACGCCCGCGCTCAGAGGGAGGTTGCAGCGTGTCACATGAAGCGTTTTGAGGGAGAGGCGTACCACGTAGATGAGCAAGAGAGCATTGAGGTCTCTATTCGTGCGCTCGACAACTGTATAGACGTCTTCGAGAAGATGGTTGACATTGAAAAAAATCCCAAAAAGTACGATAAGAGGACTAAGAACAAGCTCAAGAGCGACGTTGTCCTAACGACAGTGACTGGCGAGAAAGAGTTCATCTCCCCAAAGATAGGTAAGACCATTAACTCTGGAGAGGTGCCTTGAAGCTGCTCATGTGTGCACCTGAAGCAAAAACCTAACTTTGCCACCATTCGCTTCGTTCGGCAGAGGTGGGGAAGGCATATTACATCATGGGAGTTACCCAGGCTCGTCGGCACAACGGGTCGATTATCGCCAACTACATGTCGTCGCTTAAATACTTGGAAAAGGCGTGTGAAAGCCTACCAGAGAGATCGCCCGACTGGCTACTCGCCAACGCGATGCTTGCAAAATCGCATGCTGGCGTGGATGCGCCAGAGGCCGCGCAGGCTGGAGATGACTTTGGGGAAACTACCGACAATGTGGATAAAGCCATAAAGCACTTGAACATCTCAGTCGGCACAGTAGATCCCGTGGGGCAAAAGCAGGAATACGGGGAGTTGCACTGGCAAGTCGGTTACCTCCACCACCTCAAGTTGCGGCAATTGAAGGGAGGGGAGGGGGCAAAGGGAGAGGTTACAAACAAGAACAAGGAGCAGGCCGATAAGTTAGTTGAGATCTGCATTGATCACCTGTCCAAGGCCCTTAGCGTAATAACTCCCGTTACGGCGCCAGCGCCTGATAGGTTTTGCGCCATCCACTCTGTGATGGGAGCGACACACTGCATTAGGGCAGAGGTACTGACAGTAGCTGGAGCCTCGAATATGGACATACTTGAGGCCCAGAGTACCTTGGCCCAGGCCGTCGGTCATTATCAGGCGGCGTGCTCTGAATGGGAACCAGAAACGTACCCTGAGCAATTCGCCATTGTGAGGTCTCGAATTGGAGAAACTTTTGTCAAGATGGGGGAACTCTCTAAGGCGGCCCACGCGTACCGTGGGGCAATGCTCGCCGCGGGGATGATGTGCAACGTGCAAATGTACGAAAAGGAGCTGTTCTCGAACAATGAAGAAATGGCGGACTCGTTGAAAAGGCCCTGGAGAGTTTGGTCCAAGGTGGGCGGAGTGTTCGAGGCCTGTGCAGAGATCTGCGTAATCCGGGCCCTTATTGAAGGCGGTGAGGAGAGATCTACCATTCCCATGGTAGATGGCAGGCCGGAGAAGTGGATCTTTGTCCTGGATCCTTCGGAAATCGCGGATAATGAGGCCAAGAAGGCCGCGGTAGCTGAGGCCAAGAGGAGGGAGGAAGAGGAGCAAAAGCGGCTCCATCCATTGAGACTTGGAGGGAAAAAACAGGCCGGGGTCGCCGATTGGGAGGGAGTTGAGGATCAGTATGACGCAACAGAGGACATGGGGGGCGAGTTTGACGTTGCTGGAGCCATGAATGCGAGCAAGAAGAAGACAAAGAAGGAACTAAAGGAGTCCTTGGCCCACATGATGCAGCAGAAGACCAGGCAGATAGAGGCCAACGTCTTCGGGGAGGATGAATCGCCAATGAAGAAGAAGGTCAGCGGATGGAAGTCCTTCATCTTTGGTTTCGGTAGCAGGGGGGGGGAGGACAAGACGCTGAAGAGGACGAAGAAGGCGTTGCCTTCCCCTGGCACCCCTGATACTCTTAGGAAGAAGCAAAAGAACGAGGCCATCAAGGCTAGCGGCTTCAAGGGGAAGAAGGGGAAGAGGGGGGCCGCGCCTGATGTCCCTCTGGCCCCCTCCCACATCAAGGCACCATCGATGCCACCTCCGGCTTCTGCCCTCCTGACGGCTGCCGGCGCTATCGTCCCTGTGGCTCCCAAGGGCATTGCGCCCCCCAAGGGTCCGCCTCCAAAGGCCATGAAATCCACCGTTGAGGAGAAGTTCATTAGGGCTGTGTGGAACATGGAGGATCCCCCTGACGCCCCTTCGCACATCAGGCCACCGGAAGTTCACGTGGAGACTTGGTACGAGCGAATGAAAAAGAATTATAAAACCTACAGTGCCGCCTTGAGGCTCAAGTACGAGATCATAATGAGCCTCGGTAAGCGGTACCGTTATGACGCCAAGGTGATTGGGCATCCGAGAGCGTTCGAGGCCCTTCACATTTGCAGCAGGGCGAGCTGGGTCAAGCTCGTCGAGGGTTGCAAGGCGACTAACGCCGACACTGGGAAGAGGGCCCTGAACGACATGAACTTTGGCGTGTACTTCAAGCACCTTCAGAGGTACATGGGCATAAAGAAAAGGGTGAGGCACCAAGTGAGGGGAATCAAGCTGCTGGAGGACGAGGTGAAGAAGCAGAAGAACGAGTTCAGCGATGCTACAAGTCAGATGGACAAGGGCCTACAGTGGCTTAGTAAAAAGGCTAGTGATTATTCTGGTGTGGCGAGGGAGGTGAAGAAGTTGGAGAAGGTAAGGAGTGGAGTGGAGTGGAGTGGGGGTGGGGGTGGGGCGGAGTGGAGAGGGGGGCGGAGTGGAGGGAAGTGAAGCAAGTTGTGCCTCATATAATCTAACCAACTTAACCCACCCCCAACCTCGACAGCTGCTCCGGGAGGACATTCAGTACGATAATGTGTTTTTGCCACTCTTCAACGTCGTACCCATGAGCGTACAGAACAAGGCGATGGAGAAGGAGCACTTCTTGAGAAAGGTCGGTGTGCCGTTGGGATCCATGTACCCCTCCCACAAGGACCTCTTGAAGTCTGTAGATCTCTACGAGGCCAAGATCGTCTGGTTCATGTCAGAGGAGGGAGGAGTGCAGCGCGACACATCAGAGGGCCAGTCGATAGCGGGGGAGGGGAAAGTTGGCTCGCAAGCTCTATTTGTCATGCTGATTTACCGGGAGATGGTCAGATTTACGCCACTGGGGTCGAGAATAAGCAAGGAAAGGTGCGTCCTCCTGGACCGTGCTGAAAGGAAAATTCACGAAGAGGAGCTATTGAAGGATGAGAAGGAGATGGTAAAGATTAGGCAAATGACGAAGAAGGACGCCAGGAAGGCCATGAAGAAGAGGAAGAAGAGGATCATGAAGAGGGAGAACCTCAAGAGCAAGGGAAGCGGCTACGTGAGAGTCCCAGGGGACGTCAAGGTCAAGATGATCTGCTGCGAGGCGGTGGACGCGAAGAAGAGTGTTGAGGTTGCCGTATCCGCCTACATCGACGCCACGAGGACGAAACAATTCCACAAGAGAGGCTTCTTGTTGGAGAGAGCGCTGAAATTCTTGTCCGACAGCCTCGGACTCAAGAGGGTGCTAGAAGAGATACCGCTTCACGTCGATAGCCTTTGTATAATCCCCAATGGACCAATGCGATTGGCCCCGCTGCACGCCCTGCCGATTCCCTCTTCGGGTTCAAGGATGTACAGGGGCGAAACTCTCAATGACAGGTAAGCGGAGCGAGTGCGACGAGGGTTGGAGAGGTTAGAATAGGAAATGGAGAGGTTAGAATAGGAAATGGAGAGGTTGGAATAGGAATTGGATTGGATTGGATGGATTGGATTGGATTGGATTGGATTGGATTGGATTGGTGGATTGGATTGGATTGGATTGGATTGGATTGGTTGGTTGGAATTTATCGCACGTAGCTAACATCCTTCTTCCGCAGGTTCGTCGTCAGGTACTGTACGTCCCTCCTGATGAGCGACTGGCTAGACGAGCAGGCAGAAATTGTCAAGAAGGAGACCCCGTGGTTTTTCAGGAAGTGTGCGTGCATTGCGAACCCCGTTCCGAACCACAAGGGAAGCGTAAGGCACATGAGGCTGGCGAATATGGAGGGGGGGATCGTAAGGAGCGTGTGGAGCGCAGACGACGAAGATACAAGCTTGCTGACGGGGTCGGACGCCCACTGCGGCACCGCCTTGGTGAGCGAGAAGGTAAAGGAGGGAGGGGAAGTCGACGAAATCCTTAGGGCAGAGGAGGGGGCGGCGGAGGGAGGGGGTGGGGGAGACAAGAAGAAGAAGATGAGGGCGAAGAAGAAGAAGAAGAAGAAGAAGGTCAAGGCCCAGGTCATGGTGGCTGAGGGAGTCTGGAAGGATTTGAGTGAAAGCGACGACAGCGATAGTAGTGATGATGAGGATGGAGAGGGGAGCAGTGAAGACGATGACGATGACGAAGAAAATTTGGATCATGATCATATTCTGACGGTATGTCGCTGCTTGCACTTGGCTGCGCCGGTGGAGCACACCCCTGAGCCGACGATTTTGTTGGCTCCGCCGCCCGTTGGGTCCAAGGCTGGAGGGGTCGAAGTTCGAGGTGTGTAGCAACAGGGGGGGGGCGGTAGCGCGACAAGGGCGACAGGGGGGAGGAGTGGCGCGACAAGGGCGACAAGTGTTGGTAGCCAACAT
>BRXZ01001552.1:1635-13649 GCA_030267625.1 Triparma retinervis
CCCCCCCCCCCCCCCCCCTTCCCCCCACTTAGTCCACCCCCACCGTCGCCACCGCCAGTGCCAATAAACCCAGCTTCCGCCGCTTCTCGACCAGTTCCCTTAGGTTTATACTGAGTCGCGGAAGGATAAAGTAACCCTCCAATATAACCCAAGACCCTTTCTTGTGTCAAACCACTATTTCTTATGCTAACATCACACATCCCTACCACCTTACCACCTTAACCCCCTACCCCCTACCTCTCGCCATCTTCTCCTTCTTCGCCTTTGCCATTTCATCCGGCATAATTTCCTCCATTTCAGTCTTGACTTTGCACTTTTTCAAGTCCACCTGAATGTTCACGAAGCTCTCCTCGCTAACCTGCTTCATGTTCACTGCCTGCAGATCCAACAAGTTCCTGCAGTGCAGCCCCAAACTCACGATTCCCCTATCTGTGATCTTCTCGCACCCGCTGATGTTGAGCTTGATGAGGCCTGAAAACTCCATGCTGATGACGTCAATCCCATCATCCGTTATCTTCGTGTTCCCACTAATGTCCAGCTCCTCTACCCACAAATAGTCCGCCAAATTACAGAGCGCCTTGTCGGTGAGTCTCTTGCACCTGGCGAGCGTCATGCTCTGGATGCCCTTGCAGTGGCTGGCGAGCTTACGGATGCCATCGTCCGTGAAGTGGACGCAGCCAGTAAGGTCAACGGAGTCGAGCTTCATGCAGCGCTTGCTCAAATGATCCAAACACCTATCGGTCAGGTTCATGCAGTAGGCAAGGCGCAGCGACTTCAGCCTCTCCCCCCTGGCGCCCCCGGTCCTGGGCTCCCTGATAATAAACTGGCAAGCCTCGTCCGTCAGCATGCTGCAGCCGCTCAAGTTCAGGACCTCCAGCTTGACGCACCGCTGGGAGACTCCGGCGACCGCGTGGTCCGTGAGCCTAGCGCACTCGCTGAGGTTCAGGTCCACCACCTTACTGAGCATCCTCTGGTCCACTGCCCTCCTCCCGTCCCCAATGCTGTCGAAGTGGAAGGCCTCGTCCGTGACGAGGTCCAGGTCCTCGAAGTTAAGGTACTCCAAGTCGAGGCAGTTGTGGGTGATGGCCTTGGCGCCGATTGCGGTGCACTTGTTCACTCCGCAAATGTTCAGGAACTTCATCGCTGTGCACTTCTCGGCGAGGCCCACCAGGCCGTCGTCGGTGATGCTCCTGCAGCAAGTAATGTCCAAGGAGGTGAATGTGCTCGTGTTGACGGTGACGGCGAACTACGTGGGAGAAGAGGCAACGGGGGAGAAAAAGTAACGGTGCGACCAGGGGGGGGGGGGTTAGCCAAGAAATATTCACGGAAGTCGACGATGAGAAGGACGACGATTATAATGACGACGATTACAATCACAATCACCAACACAGCCTTAGAGTCGTCGCTTCGCACCTCCGCTTCGCTCGCCGTACTCACTTGATACAGCCCCTCGTCTGTAATACTCGTACAAAAAGCCATATGAAGCAACTCCAAATACCTAAGCTGCGTACCCACAACCTTCAAAAACACATCGGTTACCAAGTCGCAGTTGTTCAGGTTCAAGACGCACAGCTGCTTCGTGTAAGGGAGCATCGGAATCAGGTACTCATCGTCGATGAACTTGCATTGCGCGGCAGATAACATGCGGAGGTTTGGTGTGAAGTTCTTCAGACCGTCAAGGGCCTTGCCAGTCACCTGGTCGCACTTGTCAATGGTGAGGGACTGTAAACTGCTACAGCACCTGGCAGCTGCAATTAAACTCTTGTCGGTAATTTCACTGCACCCCGAGACGTTAAGCACGAGGGCCAGCCTATGGTTGTCTGCAATGGCGGCCAAATCGTCGTCGCTCAAGTCTCTGCAGTCATGGTAAGTCGTCAGGTCCACGACCCTTTGGTCTGCGTCGGTCTGCGCCTTGGTCACTATGGACACCACAGTGGCGTCGCTGTCGACCCTTTGGATCCACTTCAAGTTCTCTTCTCCGTAAACCGTTGCCAGGCTAAGCTCCCCCACCACCTTCCTGAACATGTCGGCCGCAATGCTGACCTTGGTAGACTCGCTGCCGATCTCGTGGAGGGAGAACTTGAACGGAACGATGGAGAGCTCCTTCAGGGTGAAGAAGCTATCAAACTTGAAGTAATTCGGCTTGAATTGGAGAATGTTCGTGTAAGCATCACAAGCAAGCTCAGCGTATGTGGGGTCAGCCGGCAACCTCCTCAATATTTCGGCCAACCCATCGCAGTTGTGGTACTTGTTGAACTCCCCTATCGCCCTTTTGACCTTCCTTATACTCTTCCTGTCCCCCGAGGTGTCATCCACGTCGAAATTGAGGTAATTGCAGAGATTCTCTGCGTACTTCTCCAGCACCACAGGGTCGTCAGGGGCGAGCTTCAAAGCCCGACCGAACTTCTCGGCTGCCAGAGTGTACAAGCGGTCGGCTTGGGGACCGCGGGAGTGTGAGGCCGAATTATAATGCTCGCGAACATTATCGGCCGATAGGCAGTGTATGTAGGCGGCAACGTGACAGAGGTGCCCTTCGAAAAATTTACTCCCCTCCTTACTGCTCGACGAAGACACTGCAGATCCCACGCACATTGCCTTCGAAAGGAGCTCCCTCGCATACTCGTCGTCCTTCATTTGTTGGTCGTACAGTTCTTCCCTCAACTTTCTGTACTCCTCGCTCGCAGACTGGACGTTCTTCATGTAGAGCTCTTGCTTGTACTCAGTAATTGCCTGGGCCTGGGCGTCCTTCTTGGAAAGCTTCGTTATGCCCTTCTCTGCGGCCTTCTTGTCCATCTTCATCTTAAACTCTGAGTGCTCGACCAACTTGATTGCGTTCTGCCGAATCAAGTTCCTTCCCTCCTTGGTAATCAGGAACTTGGAAGATTGCTCGTCCGACAAGTCCTTCGCCTTCGCTCGGACTACCTTTTCGCGGGCAGCAAGGTCACTCATAGCCTCAGCTCGTTCCTCTTGCACACCCCTGATGCGCATGGTGACTTCGGGCCGAAGCTCCATCTGCCTCACCAGGACTGAGTCGACGTACAGCGAAGCTAAGCACCCATCGTACGTTCCGACCAGGTGGTGGAACAAGCCGTATTCAATCTTGGGGCCGTCGATAACTATCTCCACCCCCTGTTCGTAAACGATTAGACACCAGGTCTCCTCGCGAGATGCAATGAGAGAGGCACGTCCTGTCATCATGACTGTACGGTTGGTCCCCTTGGCCCCAGTACATATGGCCCACCCCTCGATGGAAAAGGGGGCGAGCACGTCCGTTGGGCACAGCTCCCGAGCGTACTTGGTGTCGACCTTTGTCTTGCTGGAGGCTTGGAAAAGGATGGCGCGATTGAGATCGTCGTTCACGACTGCCCCCCTCAGCTCAAACTCGCATCGAGAGGAGAAGAAACCAGCGTGTTGGTGACCGCCAGTGCCGTAATTGTGGGCGACCCTCGATCCCCTTCGCTCCGCAAACTTCCAGTAGACGAAAGGCTTGTCTCGCACAATCAAATTCTGATAGTCAAAGGAGCGAGTGATGTCTGCCTGGTTCGACAGTAGCACAGCATCGGCAAACTCGACGTCGGCAATGTTGTGCTTCACCCTGGGCCCAGGCTTGTTTATGTCCTGAGGCACAAACCTGAACATGTCAGGTGTGGCGTAGAGGAGGGATATGGCATCGTTCGTCAATTGAATCCCAAACATTTCGGTGAAACGGCGAACGATGAAGACGATCATGTGCTTCTGGTCGATACGATAGGTCTGTGCGGAGGAAAGGAAAGGGGGCGGGTGAGAAGCTGCGGACTTTCAGGTAGCCAACAAAACTAATCGGCGTAGACATTAACGTTATCCAACACCCTCTTGCGGCTCTCACCTTTCTCTCCGACTCTGATAAGGCACAAGTACCAAACCTGTTGATGATCCCCATGAAAAGTTGCTCCGACCAGAACTCGTCGCTGTGCAAGTTGCTTCCCGTTATTATGTTCAAGAACTCTGTTATGAGCGTCGTCTGAATGTTTGCGACTGAGATCTTCATCTTCATGGCGGCATGACGCAGATACAGTCGAAGCAGATTTTTCATGGTTCGTGCGATCATCTCCGCCAGCAAAACATCCCTGACCTGCTGGGAGTTATGGTCGTCGCTAACTTCCCCAGCAAAAACATCGATAAAGTTCTTGCTGTCGTCCTCGTAGGTCGTGTCCAGATAAATGACCTTGTCCGTGAACTCGTCCTTGTTATCACTTGAAATCCTGTATGTGATGTCTAAGATCTTCACCTGGTCTCCCCGGCTGACCTGGCAACTGAAGTCGCGGTTGGATTCCACCTTGCGGTTGTGGAAGATCATACTACAAGTTCCCCGGAGCTTCCTCCAGAAGCGAGTACGAATGAGGCCCATGTGTCGCAGATTCACGCCGCAGCGGTGAAAGTCGGCCGCAATGTCGAGCCCATACCCGTCCTGGGCGTTCTCGTTGAGTTCCTTCTGGCACAGCTCCTCCGCAAAGGCAGGGATGACATCGTTAATGAGCCGATTGGTGGCCATTTCATTGTCGTCGAGCTGCTTTATCCAGTCCTTTGCGTCCTCGGTGATGCGTGTGTTGGCGTTGGCGGAGAGGGGGGCAGGGTTGGACTTGACAAACTCGGGACGAAGGAGACGGTAGAAGATGGAGTTGCCTCGGGAGACAGCGGGGAGATGAGGGGTGAGGTCGGGGTTTTCCGACGGCATGCCTCTCCAAAAGTTGAGGAGGTAGAACTGGTTTCCGTGCCCCTTGAAGCCTCGAATATCGACGGAGGAGTAAACTTCGCAGGCGTTCATATCGTTTTCGCCCTTGACAAAGTGACGAGCGAGGTTGAGCTCCTTCGCAAACACCGCCATTTTGTTGTCAAGGTAGCGATTCTTGTTGAAGACAGATAAGCCACGGTCGCTTGTTCCCATAACTTGTTCCGTTCGGATGCGCCTTATGTCTCCCCCCTCGTTGAACTCGGTCTTTGAAACGGGAAGCTTCGCAACGGCAAGGACGCGGAATCCGGAGTAGTCAATGGTTGCCTCGAAGGGCACCACAACCCCCTCTACGTGACATTTAACAAACTCCAGCGAGCACGTAACGTCGTTGCCTGCTGCCTTTGCGGCGGCCTCGTCAGAGCCATTAAAGAGGCCGTGGTCGTCAGTGTGAATCTTGAAGCGGATCCCGTTTGCTTCGTACTTGTGTCTGAGGCCCTTATCACCGCGTCCGCCCTCCTCGCCTCTTCCGTCAACATCGCGCTCTTCGGTTGGCTTTACAGATTTTTCATGGACGGGAAAGGACATTTCGTCGATAATCATCATGGCAGTTTTCGTCGCGGTGGAGAGAAAATCGTGAGCAAGAGCAGAGAGCTCGTAGTACTTGGCAAGGCTTTGTTCCTTGGTAGCTTCGGGGGCGGCCTTGACGTGCCAAAAGCGCTCCATCCAGTTCAGGCGGTGGGAGGGCTGAACGACCTCAGCGATGGGCTCGAGATTAAACTTCTTCCCCAACCTGACCATGTTCTCGCGCTTCCGGACAGCCTCGTCGACCATGACTTGGGTCTGGTTAAGCTTCTTCTCCAGCTTGGTCATCATCTTCGAGGTGGACGCCAGCAATGCCGTGCGCTTGTTTAGGTCCATGTCGTCCCTCTCCAGTGCCAAGGCGACCCTTCCGGTGCCATCAAGTTCCTTAAATTCGCTGGAGCGTGAGAGCTTCTCAAGTCTATCAGAAGCCTCCCTGAGGCCGTCTTGAATCTTGGTAGCGACGAGAACCTGGAGAAGATGGTCAGGAATTTCGACAATCTGACTGTACGTGTTCTGGACGACTCCGATTTCGAGGTCGGTATTAGCAACGTCCCGAATGGTATCGACGACTTGCTTAGAGTTGCGAATGACCCTAAAGTGCTTCTCGAAGTCCTTGTAAATTTGCATGTCGTCCTTCCAATGGGGGGAGGTGACGTACTTTAAGAGGAGGCGCTTGGAGGGGAGTTCCAAGAGGAGGTCTTCAGTCTTCAAGAGAGTCATGACCCTGTCAAAGGCCCTGATGCGCTCCATCAAGTTCGCTGGAAGAGGGTCTGAGCCTGCCAACTCGAAGCGCAAAAGCGTCTCGTCGAACATTTCACCAATTTTGTAAAGGTCCGGAGGGAAAACTCCCCTGATCATGGCGGCTCGACGGACGGCAGTCAGGGAGGCCACCTGGGTATTGGCTACTTGCACGATCTGCTTCTCGGGCTCCTCTGCACGTGGCGTAACGATGTCACCCGTTGGAATTTCCAACTCTTCGCGCTTGAAAATGGCCTTGAAAACATTGACCTTCTTGACAGCAGCAAGGGAGGTGAGCTGAGTGAGGAGGGACTCGTCGTCCTTCTTCTTCTCTTCACGTGCCTCCTCGAAGCCACGCTTCACAGCCAACTCATGGAAGCGGTTCGATATCTCCTCTGACCCTGATCTTATGGCATCGTCCATGAGGAGGCCTATTACGCCATCCCTATCGAGATGCTTTCCAGCGGCACGGAGCGTAATCTGCTTCTTTCGAATGTTAGCATCCCACTTCATCTTGGCTACTCCGGATTCGTTCTCTCGTTCCTTGAACTTTGCCGCCACCTTTTTCTTCATTTCCTCAATAGCGATTTCCCTGGCGGCATAAAAGGCCTCCTTCTTCGCTAGATCCTCGGCCCTCTTCCTCGCAAGCTTTCCTCGGTAAGCATTCTGCAGCTTCTTCGCACATCGGAGAATCGTGGCGTTGCGGTAGTCTGAAAGGTTCGTGAGATGCCCATGCTCCAGGGGCTCGACATTGGAGGTCACACGTCGCCGTTTCTTCGGTAGGAACTTGGAGTAGTCGGGCTTCATTGGGTCGTCCTGTCCCATGGCAAGAGCGCGTTCGTGGATGTTGGCCTTCTGGATGGGATCCAGGGCAGGTTTGTATTGGAGCATGTTTTTGGCTGCATGGTACTTGAGATCGGGCATGCCAATAAGGCCAATTTCGTACTGCCTGTTGGGGTTCATCACCTGGCGCTGGTAGGTGGACATCTCTCCGTACTTCCAGTCGGCACCGAAGAGCGTAGTGAGGAACTTGTTCTGGGATATCGTACCCAGGCACCACTGCCTCGTCTCAAAGTGAGTCATGCCCTTGCGATTGTCGGTATTCATCTGGTAAAACGCGCGGAGGACGATGGACTGAACTTCCTCGTCGTCGACTTTGCGGTCGCTGTATCCCACGGCACCAAGCACTTTCACTGCGCAGGACGTCAGCCCCTTGAGCTCCTCCATGGCCAAGAACTGGTCGTCATTGATGTCAAACAGATTGACGAGGAACTGTAATTTTTCCGTGACTTTGTCCTTGCATACCACGGAGAGGGCGACGACGATGTCGAGGAGAGAGACGCTAAAGTCGGATTCGATCATAGAGGACGCGAGGGGGGAGTAGAGGGGAAGGACAAGGTTCTCCTTGGCCTTTCGCCTAAGGGCTCGCTGAAGAAGCAACTCTTGCTCGTCGAGCTTGTTGAGGCATTTTTCGACGTCCCGCTCTCTTCCTTCAACCGCAGTTTCGGCGTGGATCATGTTTTTTCGGAGCGACAAATCGTTGTCACTGCCCTTGGCCTCGTCTTGGTAGACTTCGAGCTCCTTCTGGGCGGTGTCCAAAGCTATGGATGCGGCGTCGAGCTCGTCGACACATTCCTTCATATCGATTCTGGATGTTCTCTCAAGCTTGGCTCCAGCCGGAAGTAAGTTGGACTCGTTCTCGATGGACTCCCTGAGGCCTTGCTCCATGTTCCTCCTCTTCGTTGCCATCTCGACATCCATTTTTTCGTTGTGTTCTACTAGGTCCCGGAGCTCTTTATCAGCTACAGTCGATGCTGCCTGCTCGTCCACGTCGAATTGACGCTTGAGTGTTGCGTACTGGTCGGGGGCCATCGTCTTTTCCATGGCAATGTACTCTCCACTGCGCTGGACTTTTTCCGCTGCATGACGCTTCCTGAGTTTCTCTAGTTTGTTTGCCCTGGATTTTTTTAGCTCGGAGCTCTTCTCAATGTACTCGGCAAGGTCCTTCTTCTTCTGCTCTATTTTTCGCTTCACAGTGTCGGCCTCGATTTGAGACTTTTCCTCGGAGGCATCATTGCCCTCCCTGTTGACGTCTTCGACGGTGTGGAGATAGTACCCAAAGAAGACTGGTGATCGAAGTGACGGGTCGAAGGATTGCGGGATATGGTTGGGGATGATTTCGTGGGAGTGGGTGGAGGAAGCCACAGACGCGGCGTCTTCGTCAAGTTGAGCGTCGGTGGGAGGGGGCGGGAGCTCGTCTGGGTTTGCGTTACCCGCACTTGTGGAGGGGGCTTCGCCGTCATCCTCATCCTCCACAACCGTCGAGGGTTCAATGTTTGGAGTTTCGAGAGTGTTTGCCAGGGAATCGGAGTTCTCTGAGCGAGGGGTCTCGGGCGCCGAATCCTCATCGGAGAAATCCTTCGACTGCTCTTCGTCGTCAGAATCTACAGAATTCGCCTCTCCGGCTTGGGGGTTGTTGTCGTCCTGATCCAACGATTCGTCTTCTTCACCCTCTGACATGGAACCTTTGGAGGATTCCTCCTCTTCGTCGACCTCTGATTCCTCGTCAGATGTGTAAGCGCCGTCGTCGTGGTTCTCACGTCCCGGGCGGATGGTGTCGCCAAGCAAGAAGTCTTCGAGCTCGCTCTCGGCATCGGGGTCCTTCACCATGGCATAGTTAGAGGTGGAGGGATGCCAAGCTGAGAGGTTAGGTTGGGGGAGGGAGGGGGGGGGGGAGGGGGGTCAATGGGGGAGGGGAGGGCGATAAACGGAAGGCAGGACACCTATTAGTAAGCCTTGGAAAATCTCGGAACACCCAACTCACCCTCACGAAGCTTCTCTTCAGACTGAGCTAACCGAAACTCATCCGTTTTGTAGACTGCTCACGGGAGGAGGAGAACGGGGCAGGGGGGAAAGGGGGGGTTAGTTAGTCAGTCGGATATAAAAGCCTCGCTCTGGAGAGCACACGGGCTTTAGAGAACATGGAGGGCAACTAACTACTCACCCAACTCATAAAACTCTGCCCAGGCAACCCTTGCACTGAAGGCCTGTTTCATGGTCTCTGGATGGACATTATTGATGTGATTCGTAGGATTCTGTGCAGCCTCGTAAGCGTGTAGCTCGGCTAATTGCTTCAAGTCCGCGTGGCTCTTAAGATTGTTCATGATATATTTGACCTCAGACATTGACCATTTCCGATAGAACCCAAGAGCCTGGAGGGTGAGTAAATGGGGGTTTGGAGGGGACAAGAGGGGAAGTGGGGGGGTCATGTTAGCCGGAGGTGGTCAGGGAGATGGGAGGAGAAGGGATAAAAGAGGTAAATTTGGCCCCAACAACAACCCAACCCACGAGGAGACCCACCTCCTCAATCATTTTCTCATCGAGCAACTTCTCATCCTGGTCCTTCCCGTTACCCAGGGCGCTGACCCCGACTCCCATCGCGTCTGCTCAGTTTATGGGGGGCAAATAGCGAGTGTTAGTGGGTAAGTGAGCAGCCCAACTGAATGAATTCATTTGAGCTGGGGAGCAGCTGAGGGGCAAACATAAATACAAGTGAACCCTTTGTCCTTTGTATAAAAATGAAAGTAAAGAAATTTGTGTTTCGTAATAATGTAATCGATCGCAGCGTTTGCGATCGCTAATTACACCAAGCTTGCATCTGACTTTGGAGGCGTCTTGAGGTTCATCTCATGATCCGCCTGTTGGCTTTCTTTTGGTAGGACATAAACATGATTGTCTCCAAGTTCGATGTCGCCATTTTCCTTGTTTGGGCTACCCGCGGAGTTTTCACCCCCGGTGGGGGCAATTCTGACCTTGCCCATGTTGTTGGCGACCTTCTTTCCGACATGATCAATTTTCTGTGCAGCTGCTTTGGCGCCTTCTTTGATTTTCTCCTCGACGTGCCTCTTCTTGTTATCAAGAACGTCGCCAACGACCATGATTGGCAGGCCAACGCCTGCATTACTGTTTCTACGGTTCCTCAGGTTACTTCTCACAATCTCAACCTCTTCCCTCTTACTCTTATTGTCCTGTGCCTTTCTCTCCTCGACCCTCGGGCTGATTTCCCTGGGGGGGGAGATTTGACCAGGGAGGTTGTCGACTTGTTCGATGTCGAGCGAGGGCTTGCGAAGCTGAACGATGGCAGGGTTTGAGACGTCGATACTGCCCGGCGAATTCTGTATCTGGTTCTCGAATTCTGCGTTGTCCTTCTCGTCCTGCACTTTCTTCTCGGCTATGACCTTTCTGGTCCTATGGATAAAAATCAGAACATACGCCCTTGCTCTGAACCTTGCTTTTGGCTTCAACTTGCTCATGTCTCTCTGGCTCAAAAGGTAGACTCCACTGAGGGTGACGAATAGCCCGAAGAAGAAGCTGTGGAAGCCGGCGCGGGGGTGGTAAGTATATTTGATGCTGATAGTGTTTGGGGGAGGGAGGGGGGGGGGAGTACCACTCGTTCATAGTACTCACCCTAGCCTCTGCATTCGGGGCATACCGTCAAACTCCCTGAAGTAGACCGCGCCGCCGATCACCGCTACGCTAATGAAGAAGCATTGGAAAACGGGCACGATATAAACAGCATCGAAACTCTCGAGGCCCCTCGCCAGCCAGTGAATCTGGCTGAAAATGAAGAAGACCATAGCAAAGACTATCAGCCATGCAGAGACCTTGTCAAACTGCATGTTCCCCCCGACGCTCTCCTTGAACATTTCTGCGACTGACTTCGCACAGAGGATAGACTGAGCCCCGAGGCAGCCGCTGAGCGCCGAGCAGGTCAGGGGGTGGAACTTCTTGAGCTTCTGGTACTTGGCATGACCCTTACCAAATTCCTTTTCTATTTTATGGCACTTGAGGTAGAGCCAGTAGAGGGTGCAAACCGTTATCGTTGTAACCACCACGTAAGCGATGAAGGCCGGCTGCTGGTACATGTGCAAGAGCTCCTCGACGGTGTAGGAGGTGTTGCTCTTGGCTCCAAACACGGCAAGTACAATGATCCCGAAGATAATGTTCATCGTTCCGATCTTGTCGCGGAAAGTCAATTTTTCCGAGAGGAAGTAGTGCGCGAATACTGCGTTACAAACGAGCGTGAAACCGCCAACAGGGGTCATGAGGCTCTGAGGGGCAAAGCCCAGGGCGACAAAGTCTCCCACGCTGCCAATTACCACGGTAAGGAGCCCCACCTGCCACATGGGCTGGGTGTAGAAGAGCCTCTTCTTGCTAGCGGCCTTGTTCTTGCTCTCATTCATCATGCTTAGCTTCTGAAGGTTGACGCCGAGGTTACTCAGGATTGAAGCTATAATGCTCAAGAAGACCCCAAAGAGCCACCAGAGCGACTTCGGAGGGGAAGCTATTCTCATGAAACCCTCTTCCCGGTTCGGTGCGTAGCCGTAAATACCGGTCCTATTTTCTAGGTCCTCTATGGTAATGTAGTAGTCATCCCCAACATCAGAGTCAATCGGCACTACAAACGTGAACGTGCCGGTATCGGTCGTGCTTTCAGTGATTTCGTACGAGGAAATCTCGTCGTCGATTCCTGGCTCCCACTCCTCCCTGGCCAAAACCGAGTCCCTCCTCAACATAATTTTAACCGTCCCCTCAGAGGGCCCACCGTGCGGAAAGTTATTGGTCCACTCGATATTGAGTTGTTTCCCCCTGACCACCGTGGTTTCGTTCGTCGGTGTCGACGACAGGATGTGCGCCACTGGAGAAGATAGCGACCTACTGAGGAAATCAGATACCAAGGGTTTCAACATGTAGCCGTTGTAAAATTTTATGGAAGCAGCGGAAGATTCGGAGGCCGCCGGCACTAGCAAGTATAGAAGCAGGCAAAGTTGGGTCATGTATGTGAACATTTTTCCAAAATGCGCCTCGATCGACATGATATTTCTACTTTTTTAAGTTGCGCTGGAGCAACGGCCTTTTGGTTGGTTTGCCCAGAGATTGGGGGGGGGCGACACGTCGAAGATGGGGGGGGGGGGGGGGGGGG
>BRXZ01001584.1:19648-34815 GCA_030267625.1 Triparma retinervis
GAATTGTAAGTCGGTTGGTTGGATGGTTAGATTACGTCACTTGCTAACACCAGCTCGTTGTTTCGCTTCGCTTGACTCCTCGCCTCTTCTCACCTCCCTCCTCTTCTCCACCTCCTCATGGAAAATCCGAGCCCCCTCCCCCTTCATGCAAATCCTAACCGCCACGCTGCCCCCCCCCCCTCCATTCCTACCAGTATTGAAGTTCTCGACCTGGAACCTCGCCAACTGGCACTGCAGCCTCGTGACCATCTCCCATTGCCTTTTGGCCCATGTCTCGCTCTCGCAAATAATGACTCCCCTGCTGAAATCACCATCTAACATCGGCAAAGAGCAGGAATTGAAGAATTCACCCGCATCTTGCTCCCACTGTGACGTTGGGGGAACGGTTTTGTCGAGATCAATGTGGAAGACACCAAATCCACCCCCCCCAACGAGGTTGATCATGCATGTCGACTTCGTCTTGTGTGATTTGGGGGAATGAACAACACTAGTTGATGCAGAAGGGAGAGAGAGGATGAATGGAAGGGAGGATGGGGCACAAGGAAACGTAACGAGGTTCTTGAGGGGAGGAAACATGATTCAAGATTGGTGGGTTGGGCTTGGAGGGAGGTTAACAACCCTGATTGTTTTATAATGCCAGCAGAAATAAAGAGCGACGACACACATAAATAACACTGTATTGAAAATGAACGAGAATGATGATTCTGCTGTTACGAAGTATTTACCATTTGCGCCTTTAAACAGTCCATCCATAGTTTCACTCCAGACGCAGAGGGATGTAAATGGTCGGGCATCAGCGGTACTTTCACCTTCCAATCCCTCTCATCGAGCCCCAGAGTCTCATCCGTGACAAAGTCTCTCCCGCACTGTGCGAGGGTAACGCCCCCCCCACCCCCAGTCCCAACCTCCTGCTTCCACTGTTCCCTCATCATCTCGTTCACCTCGGCGACTTTAATCTGCTGCTTCTTCCCAGGGTTCCTGAACTCTCTGGGGAAGATCTCCTGCAAAATTATTCGGGTCGAGGCAGGCACGCCCCCCCTTACCAGATCCACCACAGCCTTGATCCCCTCAAAGGTATCCTCAGGGGTGAACCCGGCTCCCAGATTGTTTGTGCCTATTAAGATGTGCACAAACTCAGGCTCCAAACCCTCCAGCTCACCGCCCTCTCCCAGCCGCCATAGCAAGTGCTGGGTCTGGTCTCCCGCAATGCCGAGTGCCAGTGTTGAATCCTTTTCGAATGAAGAGTCGAATTCAGCTTTCACTTCGTCAAAGCGTTGTGAAACTGCGCCAACACTTGCACCGGTCAGGTGCTCTGTAATACTATCTCCCAATAGTAGCAACTTTAACCCCCGCCGACCCACCCACTTCTCCTTCTCCCCCCGCAGCTTGCTTTGACAAACCATCCAACTCGACATTGGCTCGGGACTCCGTGAAGACCACCCTGTCCGTGGGGTTGGTACGGTGGAGGACTCACGATACGAACTGAGCTCCCCAACCTTCGGCGTTGAGATGCCTAGGATAATATCAGAGTGGGAGTCCGCTCTTCGCTCGTTGAGAAGAACAAACAGAGCAACAAGAGCGACTACAGTTATTGCGAAGGGGGTGAACAGGGCAGGTCTAGTATTAAACCCACGCGCCGAGCTCATTTGTTATATGGAAAGGTTATATGGAAGGAGAAGGGAGTTCTCGAAGGCTTTCGTGTGGGGTGTGTGGGGACGTTCTTGAGCGGGGCAAAAGTGGCACAAAGCAGCTATATGGAAGGAGGGGGGTAGACGAACGAATTCGAATGGGGGGGAGGAATGGGGGGGGGAGGAATGTGATTTTGGCCTCTTCTCCGAACTTCTTGCGAGTTCGGAGAGAGTTGGGAAATCTTGTCCCTGATTTGAAATTCCTCTTGCTCCTCTACCTGACTTTACACTAACCACCACTCACACTACTCTAGTGTTTAATTTAAACCAGATTTGTGCCACCATCCCGAGATTATGCCTTCCGATGAGGAAGAATTGAACTCTGATCGATGTGATCGAATTGTCTTGGGCCTCAGTGTGAGTGACTGTCCACAGTGACGAACCAATACGCCATCCTCTCCCTATTCTTCTCACCATTTACCCATCGTACAGACCAAATCGTCGCTCCTTACTTTTGACTCCACAAATACCCCACGATCAAGCGAGATGTACCAGGAAGTTGAGCTCAATTCTGGTCTCAAGGGCGTGTTCTCGCCAAAGACGTTCAATTCCGCAAAGAAGCAGTCGCCTAAAAAGTTCGTGGACATAGTCAAGCACAATATGAGCTTCAAGAAGAGGCGGCAGTCTCTTCAGGTGAGAAGAGGCGAGGAGAGAACCAATGAGCTGATAACGCCAACACCGAATACATTATAGCGCTGCTGATATATCGATATATCAGGAGGGATGTATCAGGAGGGATGTATCAAGGGATGCAAATCAACGCATCGCTCCTCTCTACGCGCTTCCATACAAGGACGCGTCGACCTCGACGATCGTTCTCACCCATAATCCACACACCCTTTCGCGATTCGAAATCCGCTTCGCTCATCGCAGAATCCGAGGGCCCAGATTCTGTCCCCAAGAGTGACGACTTCCAACCCGACCAACCTTCTGACGAAGGAGGTCATCGAGCATAAGATCAAGCACGACCCTCTTCAGACGAAGCAGCGCCTCAACAAGTTGGCTCAGGGGATATACGGAAATCAGCGCATGGGACACGATAACAGTGTTCCTACCTTTGCCAATCTGTCATCCCTGGCAACGACGTCGGGTACCTTCGGGGAGTTCCTCGGCGGGGACGACGACTTGGATGCGGCCATGCCTAGGCGGAGAACTGTGACACACAGGTCCCGAAGCAGTAATAACTTCAACGAGGACGACTTTGACTTTGCCATTGTCCTCTCTCCCTCAGCAGAGTACGCGCTCTGGGCGAATGAGCTGGACTTCAGAAGCGAGATCGACGGAGAATGGGACGGGGTCCGCGTGGGGGTTAGGTGAGAATGGACGAGAGGGAAATATGAAAATTCTCAACCTAACGCAAAACCCCCTCCTCTCCCCTCCGCTCGCTTCTCTCGCTGCTCGCAGTGTCGGCCTCGACAGCGACAACAAGAAGGTTTTTCTCCAAAAGCAAACGTGTTTCGAAGCGGCTGTCGATGCTCCTCAGAAGTACGACAAGGACGGCTTCATCTCCCCAAATTCGAAAAAGATCAAGTGGGGGAGGTGAGAATGGACGCGAATATAAAAACTGCCCGTCGAAAGGCTCGTTTCTCTATTCTTTGACTCCTGAACCCCCCCAAAAATCGCCCTAACGCATTCTAACACATTTACACATTTACACAACCCCTTCCGCGACTCACATCGCTCGTCGCAGCAAGTTGACATCACCCTCGGCCCTAGACCCGTCCGTCGGTGCGAATGGAGAAGCCGACGATGAGGATCTCGAGGCTGGAGATGTGGCCATCATGAAGTCCGTCTCGTCGCCTCCACTCATGAGAATTGATTACTCGGACGCAGAAAACGCCAACCCGAACAGCAGCGTCGACGGCGGGGCCGAATCCGGGAGGAAGCACGTCAAGCTTCTCAAGGAGAAACGGGACGCGATCGAGAAGAAATTGAAGTCCAAGAAAAACGGTAGCGGCAGCGGTGGCGACGGCGGCACTCCCAAGGAGGTGAGTTTATACCTAAAAAACGTTTGGAAGGCACCTCAACCTGTGCACTAATGCAAAAAACAATCCTTCCTGTTGTTCGCTTCGCTCGCCGCAGATAATCCCGGTTGGAATTCAACGAAAAAATATGTTCCAAGACTTTCTCAAGGCTCTCTTCGGCACGAGCGAGTCCAATGGAATTGTACTGAAGCGCCACTTCCCAAATTCCACCGCCTCTTACGTGCGCATGTATGTGCTCGACACGGACACCCCCAGCACGATCTACTACGCCCCGATAGACGATGACCAGGCTAAGTTTGCGCTGCAAAAGCAAAAGATTAATTTCGGCTCCCTCGTTTCTAGGACAGGCTTCGGGAATTTCGACAACGACGACGAGGGAGGAGCGTTCGGGTCGAGAGAGTTCCTTCCTGCACATATGCACAAGGTGAGAATGGTCTAATAAATCAAAGCAGCACCACGACAATGTGCCCACTGTACCCATCCACTGACGCAAACCTTCAATCGTCGCAGCACACGAAGCTCTCCTTTATGGGGTCCTTCAAGAAGAACATGAAGGATTACTACAAGAAGCTCTTCTACTCTGGCCACATCAACACGAGCACCATCATGGCGGTTCACCCTGCTAAAAATGAGGACCCATTCCACAAGGGCGAGACGGGGACGAAAAACTTGCGATCTTCCAAGTCGCACTACAACACGGGCAGGTCCTTCAGTCTCATTCTTTCCTCTCCTCACTTAGTGCATTGGCAGAATAAGACCCCCGACGACCCAAACACCTACCTTGCACACGGAAACGGCACCCACTCCTTTGATCTAGAGGCCGAGACAGAGGGTACTTACTGGCTAGTGTTTAGGGGGTTCCTTCAGTTGCAGCGTGAGATGGTCAGGATGGCCGCTCAGAGAGCGGTCGGTGGAGACCAACCCCACCAAATCAAGGGAATGCGGGGCAAAAAGGATGCCACGTCCAAGTCGGAGTTGAGGAAGAGAAGAGGCAAAGGCAGGGGTGCAAGTGATGCCGAGAACGACGGTACACCCGGCCAAGAGAAGGGTGAAGAAAAGCAGAAGCAGGCCAAGAGGGGACTGTTGAAGCGGCTATTTAGCTCATTCACGAAAGACGGGTCCTCTTCCTCTCTTTCCTCCTTCGGTAGCGAGAGAGAGGATAAGCCGGTTGCGCCGCCGCCCGATTACTTCCTAGGCTTCAACTCCCCCGGTACTCAGATATGGGCGCGACTTCGTCAGGCTGGCTTGGAGGGCAAGAGAGTGTACTCCCTAGATACGTCGCGGGTGATGCTGAAACTGCGGTGCCCAGACGACCGCCTTGAAGACGTCGCCGAGGTGCTAAAGATGAAGCTGAAGACGAGGGACGGATCGTACATTGCATTCAGGGAAAGTATTAGGAAGAAGTTCACCTCAGTTGGCGACAAAGTAAGCAAGATGGACGAAGAGAAGGTTCTGTTCAGGAGCAGCGAGAGGCAGACAATAATCGACTTCATCACGAGATCGAGAATCAGGGACAGTGGGGCCGAGCTCGGCGAGAGGACATCGCTCGGGAAGCACGTAGAGATGAGGGTGCCGCTCCACATGCACAAAAGGCTAGAGGGCCTGTACACTTCTTGGGTAACGTACTGGTCGGAGGTCAATTGGAGAGACGAAAACAAGAGGAAGGAGATGAAGGGCAACGCGACGAGGGGTTCGATGATTGGAGGGGAGCTCCCACTAGCCATGCAACAAAACGTTGACACTCCCCCGTCCCTTTTCGTTCGATTGATGAAGGGATCGCTGAACCAGCCGCTCGACCAGGTGGCAAACTACTTCGGCGAAGGCGTCGCCTTCTATTTTGCCTGGCTTGAGCACAGCAGCAGGTGGCTGATTTTGCCCGCCTTTTTAGGGCTGGTTCAGTTCGTGGTTCAGATGTGCCTGGTCAGCTGGGATCCACCCTCCCGCCCCTTCTTTGCCATCTTCATGATTCTCTGGAGTTTCGCCGTCATGGTTAGCTGGAGGCAGCGAAGTAATTTCCTCGGACACAGGTGGGGCACCCTCAACTACGAGGAGGAGGAGACCACGAGGCCGCAGTATCACGGGGACTACGTGAGGTGCCCCATCACACAGGAGTGGGTCGTTCATTACCCTGCGTGGAAGAGGTATGCAAAGAGCGTGATTGGTCTCTTGTTGACCTTTACCTTTACAGCAGGGGCGCTAATTTTCATGCTCATGGCTTACGCGAACAGGGATATCATCTTGGCGCGGTATTTCAATGCGAACGGGGACGACGAGAACATTTGGGACTTTAGCCTTAGCATGATTGGAAAGACGTCGGACAATGTAGCTAGCGTAAGCCTGACGAAAGAGCACCTACTAGACACGAACTTGTGGCTGATAATGCTCGTGTACCCCACAGTCTTGGGCATGATGTTGCCGCTAATTAATTTTTTCTTCACTAGGCTCGCGTTCATGTTGAACGACTTTGAGAACTATAGGACAGACACGGAGTACAGGAATCACCTCATCTTGAAGGTTTTCAGCTTCCGATTCGTGAACTACTTCGCCGCCCTCTACTACTACGCATTTTTGACCAGCGACCCCGACAACAGCATCTTTAGGGTTGCGAGCGGCGTCCTCGTCTACATAACGGTGGCACACTGGTGGAACATCCTCATCACAATCTACTTTCCGTTACTACTGCACAGGTGGAAGCTGTACAAGGGGCGGGTTCAGTTGAGAGATAAGATAAGGCAGCTTGACATTAAAGAGAGAAAGGCGGAGGACGAGGGAAAGAGCCTCGGGAGCGCATTTAGGAAGAAGCAGGACAACATGAAGGCACTGTTGAACCAGGCGCAGAGCAGCGTCTGGGAGGAGACTATGCTCCCCCAGCACGACGGCTTCGACGACTTCGTTTACGCGGTTATCCAATTTGCGTACGTCGCTCTTTTCAGTGCGGTGATGCCTTTGACCCCGCTGATAGTGCTCATTAACAACCTTATACAGATCAGGCTGGACGCCTACAAGCTATGCAGGGCTAGAAGGAGACCGCTTGCGACCAAGGCGGGGGGAATTGGCGTGTGGGAGCACGTGTTGCACATCGTCACGGTGTTGGCAGTCCTCACGAACTGCGCCCTCATGGCGACAACAAGCACTTTCGTCAGAAGACTCATCGGGCTCATTGGGGAATGGGGCCTATTGATGGTAGTCGTCGGGTGGGAGCACCTAATGCTGCTCGTCAAGTACTGGATGCAGACAAGTGTCAGCATGTATCCGCAGAGCGTCAAGGATGACATGAAGAGGCAGAAATTCAAGAGTTCAAGGAGGAGGCAGAGCGCCATGAGGGCGAAGAAGGAGAGGAGAAGTGTTGGGGAGGGGCGGAAGGGGGGGGATAATGGGAGTGGACAGAGAGAGAAGGAGGAGGAGGAGGAGGACGAAAGGTACGGGGTTGCCGTAGAGGATGTCATTGTTGAAGAGGTAAATGAGGGGGGGATGGAGGAAGCGGGGGGGGTACAGGAGGACATTGGTTTGGAGAAGGAGAAGAAAGGGGTGGAGGAGGAGGGGGAAGAGGAGGAGGGAGAGGAGGAGGGAGTGAGAAAGGAAGTGGTGGGGGAGGAGACGGAGGAGGCGGAGGAGGCGGAGGAGGAGGGAGTGGAGGAGGAAGTGGTGGAGGAGGAAGAAAAAATCGGAAGCCCGCTCCTCAAGACGCTTAGCCCAAGGATGTCCCTAAGTCCTATGAAGGTAGAGAAGGAGGAACAGGAAGAAACGCAGGAGAACCTCACGCCGGCGCTCAAACCTAACCCAAAGTACGTGACGAAGGAGGGAACAAAGGAGGAACTAATTGATGAGGGAGAAGACTGCTACAGCGATTACAGCGACTATGAGCTCCCTGACATGGGCGGACAGGTAACAAGAGGCGAAGTAAGTATCGACAACGGCAGCGAAAGTGAGGACAGGGACGTCGAAGGAGGAGAAGAGGACGAAGTTGGCGATATTTTAGGAAGCGTTGAAATTGGAACCGTCGAAAGCGGAAGCGTCGAAATCGGAGGACATATAACTCCTAGAACTAGAAGGAGGAGCGAGAGGATGAGCAAGGGGGGGAGAGCTTCTATGAACCCCTTCGGGATGGTGTTGAACGAAGAGGGAGATAGAGGAGGGGAATTAACGACTGGGCTACGACAGAGGTCACCGCTTACGAGAAGGTCACCACCGATCAGGAGATCACCACCAATCATAAAGAGGTCGCCACTCGCTGAGGTAGGAGCAAAGACTGTACAGGTACGAGAGAGCCCGAAGAAAACCAGAAAGATACCAGCTACGAGGGCTTCGAGGGCGATGGAGTGGAAGAGCCCAAGGAAGACGGGGCAGAGTTCTGCTCGACCTTCAACCCAGAAACAGAAGCCTCTCGGTAAGGCAGGCAAGGCAGGCAAGGCAGACAATACGGCGCAAAAGCTCGAGGGCGTTGGGGGCATCAAGAAGTGGAAGCCTCCACAGCAGAAGGCTGTAGAGAAAAAGGTTCAGTCCCCATTTGCAGCTCTTACTGAAAAGGAAGAGAGGTGAACAAGGGCCAACCCAATGATACATTTTTTCCCAAAGAGATGTCTAAAAGCTTCTTCTCCTAGTCTTATCTTTCGTGTAGTTGCCGAGGTACTTGCTCTTGTCAATCGCTTTCTTCTTGTGCCTCTGTTCCGCATCCATGAAGGCCAACCTTTCAATCTCCCTCGTCTGTCTGATGTGATGTAGGCTCTGTTCTCGTTCCCTTCGTTCCCTAATTTCGATCGTTTTTCTCGATTCGGGCGCCCTGCGCTCGTCGTCCTTTTTCTTCTTGGAAAGAGCGAGGGCCTTGAAGGTCTCCCCAGTAACGCTGTCCTTGGCCCCCTTGTAAACGTCTACGTCGGGATTATAGGGCGCCGGTTCTTTGGCCGCACCAGGTAGGATCCAGGTTCCGTCGTTGACAGGAATTGTCCAGGACGACCTGCCGTCGGTGTGGTAAAAGTACTCACAACCGCTGACCTCATCTATTGACTTCGTCCAGCCATTAGCAAGTGCGAGCTGCAACTGTTTGGGATCGACGTAAAAATTTGAGGGCGCTGGGCTTGTGGCTGCAGGACTATTAGAGGCAATCGACGAGGTGTTGGAGGGAGAGTTCGAAAGGGGGGGGAGGATAGAAGACTTGTTGGGGGAAGGAGTGTGAAGCTTCTGAGCAATACTTTGGGACGGCGATTGACCACTTTGTTCGTTGCTGTGGTGGCGAAAGGTTGCGTTAGTAGGCTCAGTGTTGCGATGCTGCTGCTATCTTGAGATACTGCTTTGCTCTTGAGGCATTCTCACCTCTCCTCGTCCTGCATGTACAACGGGATAGCAGTCGAAGTGCCGGCGAAGCTGAGAGAGGAGAGAGTTAGCACGTTCCACAAAGACATACAACAGACGTGCGCCCTTTCTCACCTTCGCCGTCTCCCCACTCTCCTACTCCTTCTTGGACCCTTCATTCCTCCCCCCTCACTTCCAGCCAGACTTGGGAGGAGCTTCCTCGCGTCTCCGGCTGCCACCGCGTCCTCGCTCGGCCCGATGCCGTTACTGTGCAGGACATTCATTACCTCTTTGTGCCCGCTGTCATAAGCCAAATCATAAGCGTTCTTTCCATAATTATTCTTTGCGTGTGGGCTACGACGAGCGAAGCGAGTCGCGAAGGGGGTTCCGTTAGTGGGAATGGATTGTGCTACGACCAAATGTTTGCAAGCATAGTGCGATGAGGAGCGGAGGAGCGAAGCATTACCTTTCTCCATTCTCACCTTGCGCCCATTAGCAGCAACATCTTCACGGCCTTTTTCTTGCCAGCATTGGCAGCAACAAGAAGCGCTGTCCAACCGGAGTCGTTCTGCGACGAGTGTGGTTGCTGTTAGATTAAACTTGGTGGCAGCGTTTATTGCATCAATGATTTTAATTCTGCCGTACTTACCTTCACCTCCATGTCAGCGCCCCCCTCGACTAGAATTCTCATTGCATTAGACTTGCCCTGAGAAGCAGCAATCATGGCTGCAGTCCAGCCATTGTCATTGAGAACGTTAGGATCCGCTCCCAGCTTCAGCAAGACCTTGCAAGCCTCCTTGGACCCGGAGAATGCAGTGAAGAACAGTGCGCTCCCATTGTCAAGGTCGGGATACCGCTCGGTAATGGAACAGCCCGCCTTCACCATTGTCTTCAAAACTTCAAAGCGGAGCTCGTCGTTCTCAAGCAGTGCGAGGAGCGCCTTCCGCTGTTCGTGCTTACCGACAATCTCAAAGTTCTTCCCCACTACCTTGACCCTGTATGACGATGATTTGTGAGAGGGAGGTTAAGTTTTTCTTCCTCTTCGTGCTGTGCTAAGGATTTCTTGAAGGGAAGGGAGGACTTCCATTCTTCTCACCTGTCAGAGACCCCATCCATGTCATACTCATCCGGGTCCAAATCAATCATGAAGAAGGTGGAGTCCGCGTTCAACGGCCCATGAAGCTGGGAGGGAGGGGTAAATAGAACCGTAAGGACGGAAACAGGAGTGGGAACAAACCTTAACTAAACTCACCTTGCCCATCCTCTTGTTCCATTCGGGCTCATCAAACACGGAAATAAGGCGGACCCGGATCTCGAGATTATAACGGCACGTATCCTCCTCCAAGTCGCAAATCGTTACAGTGGTCATCGTAATGATGTAATGATGTCAGGGTCAACTTCCGAAGGAGTTAGCGAGGAGGGGGTGGGGGGGAAAGGTGGTTTAAAGCCAGCAGAGAGGCGGGGGGGATGGGCAGAATGAGTTTATTCGCGCCGTTAAGTTGTCGTAGTTAGGGAAGTTGCGAAAGTGAGTGAGTGTTTGTTGTTATTGGGGAAAAGGAAATGGTATGAAATCCGAAATGAAGATTTCTCCCCGCCCCTCCTGCCCCCCTCCACACTTGTCCATTCACCCTATTTAAAACACGTGAGTAGAAAATGCAGACGGTGGGGGCAGAAGATCACTTCAACCCTACTACGAGCACGTCAACAACAACTGTTGAGCTCCACAGTCGGAACAAACTCACCATATCCTGAACGAAAACGGGCCTAATGGATCGTTGGATTTTGGCATGTGTAAAGCCTCAATCATTCCCATCATCGCAGAATGCTGTGATCGGGAAGATCGTCGCACGCCACATGAATCCCCAATATCGTTATTGTCCTTATGTTGAGAACCAACCCCAGCCCAGATTTAACTAACCCAAGACCCCGTGAACCTTCTCTCCTGCTCCTCTCTCTCTCTCCCTCTCTCTCCCCCCCCGCCTCAGAAGTGTACGATGCCGTCGAAATCGTCGAAGTCCGCCGGAGGTTCAGACTCTAGGTTCTTTACCACACAGAAGAAGGGGGAGATGCACGAGCTCAGGCAGGAGCTCCATAGTTCTGATAGAAGTGTGAAGGTCGACGCCGTGAAGAAGGTTATTGCGAACATGACGGTCGGTAAGGACGTCAGCATGCTCTTCACGGACGTTCTCAATTGTATCCAGACGGACAACATTGAGTTGAAGAAGTTGGTGTACCTTTATCTCATCAACTACGCCAAGAGTCAGCCGGAGAAGACCCTCCTTGCCGTCAACACCTTCGTCAAGGATGCCAACGACCCCAACCCCCTCATCCGCGCCCTCGCCGTCCGTACTATGGGCTGCATCAGGGTCGAGAGGATCACCGAGTACCTGTGCGAGCCGCTCTCTAGGTCCCTTCGCGACGAGGATCCGTACGTGAGGAAGACGGCCGCCGTTTGCGTGGCCAAGCTCTACGACATTGCTCCCGAGCTCGTTGAGGACAGGGGCTTCCTTGAGATCCTCCACGACCTCATCTCAGATGCGAACCCTTCTGTCGTGGCCAACGGCGTCGCAGCTCTTAGCGAAATCGCTGAGACCAGCGGGAAGGACGTCATGAAGATCAGGTGAGGCTAAGAAAGGAGCGAAACGACAAGCTAGTAAAGTAATATCTAGCGACGAAAACCGTACAAGCTCCTACTTCACCCCCCCATAACAATACGCTTCCTCCGCCGTAAAATAACGCAATAATCCTCACCCATCATCCAACCCCTTTCGCGATTACCTTCTCTCATCGTAGCACCTCTGTGCTCCAGAAGCTCCTGGCCGCCCTCAACGAGTGCACCGAGTGGGGACAGGTCTTCATCCTTGACTCGCTCTCCAAGTACACCCCTGCCGACGCAAGGGAGGCCGAGGGAATCATCGAGCGCGTCACCCCTCGCTTGCAGCACGCCAACTCTGCCGTCGTCATGAGCGCCGTCAAGGTCGTCCTCAACTACATGAACATGATCACCGCCGAGGACACCATCAGGACTCTCACCAGGAAGCTCGCCCCTCCCCTCGTCACCCTCCTCAACTCGGAGCCCGAGACTCAGTACGTGGCTCTCCGCAACATCAACCTCATCGTCCAGAAGCGCCCGGCTATTCTCGAGAACGAGATCAAGGTCTTCTTCGCCAAGTACAACGACCCAATCTACGTCAAGATGGAGAAGCTTGAGATCATCATCAAGCTCGCGAGCGAGAGGAACGTCGAGCAGGTCCTCCTCGAGCTCAAGGAGTACGCCACCGAGGTCGACGTCGACTTCGTGAGAAAGAGTGTCTCTGCCATTGGAAGGTGCGCCATCAAGCTCGAGAGGGCCGCCGAGAGGTGCATCTCCGTCCTCCTCGAGCTCATCCACAGCAAGGTCAACTACGTTGTGCAGGAGGCCGTCGTCGTCATCAAAGACATCTTCCGCCGCTACCCCAACAAGTACGAGTCCGTCATCGCCACGCTCTGCGAGAACTTGGAGACTCTCGACGAGCCCGAGGCCAAGGCTAGCATGATCTGGATCATCGGAGAGTACGCTGAGAGGATCGATAACGCCGACGAGCTGCTCGACAGCTTCTTGGAGTCCTTCGAGGAAGAGGATCCCTCCGTACAGCTCAGCCTTTTGACTGCCACAGTCAAGTGCTTCTTGAAGGCCCCGGAGCAGACCCAGGAGATGGTCCAGCGTGTTTTGGACATGGCTACAGAGGAGAGCGACAACCCGGACCTGAGGGACAGAGGATTTGTTTACTGGAGGTGAGGGCAGGGAGGAGCGAAGCGACGTTCGAAGGAGTTTAGACATGATATGTCGTACGCCATTCAAGACGCCACGGGCTTCGTTTTCCTATAATTCTAACCCTTCTTCGCGGTTCGCTTCATTTCGCTTACCGCATCGCAGGCTTCTCAGTACCGACCCTGAGGCGGCTAAGGCCGTCGTCTTATCTGAGAGGCCAGTCATCGAGGACGACACGAGCAAGCTCGAGCCTGAGCTGCTCGACACCCTCATCAGGCAAATTGCTACCCTGAGTAGCATCTACCACAAGCCCCCCGAGCTCTTCGTCACCCGCGCCAACATCAGGGCTTCCGCAGATACAGACGAGGATGAGTACGCGTACGAAGATGAGAATGATGTCGGCGCCGAGGATGGAGGTGGAGGTGGAGGCGGAGGTGGCCCGGTCGACCTCCTCGACATGGGGGGTGTGGACTTGAATGGTGGAAGCAACGGTGTTGCGAACGGGGGAGATGCGGGGGGGGATCTCTTTGGATTGGGAGGAGGGGGTGAAGGGGGAGGAGCGAGCGTCCAAAAGGTCCAGGTCTGCGACGGCAGCTCCTCCGGAGGAGTCGTCGTCTCTGTCGGGTGAGCCGCGGAAAAGGGTGCTCCGTCCGAAATAAGGTCTCATCCAATCCTAACCCCGTTTTTCTCTTCGTTCTCCCTCCGCCCATCTTAGGTTCGCTTCCGCCAACAATTCCCCTTCCATGGAGATGGATTTCGTCAACAACAGCGCGACTCCCATCACCAGCCTTGCGGTGCAGTTCAACAAGAATGCCTTCAGCTTATCACCTGCAAACCAGGCCATAAACTTCGCCGCCCCCATCATGCCCGGCAGGTGAGGGAAGAGCGAGGCGAGGGAGGAGCGAAGCGAGGGATCAAATTGTTGGGAGTACAATCCGCTTGGAGCGACATGAGGGAGAAGCGAAGGAAGCGACGACCGAATTGTGCGGCGTAAAACCGCCTCGTAGCTAACCCCCCCCCTTCACGTTCCTATTCCCAACACTTTGCAGCACGGGAAGCTTCTCCCTTGGGCTCTCCATCAACCCCGCCATGGCCGCCCCCGTCCAGCCCGGCGTTCCCGCCCCCCCCACCGTCCAGGTCGCCATCAAGAGGCTCGACAACGGCAGCGTCTTCTACTTCGCCGCCAACTTCGAGCTCGAGTGCATCTTCACCCAGTCCGGCGCCCTCGAGCGGTCCGCTTTTATCGCCACCTGGAAGGCCATCCCCGACACCAACGAGCTCTACTCCACCGTCCAGCTCTCCGGGAGCAATATCGACGTGGCGATACAGAAGCTGGCCGCTAAGAACGTCTTCTTTATCGCCCGCAGGCCCGTGCCCAACGCCCCGGACCAGGAGGTCGTGTACGTCAGCTGCGCCGGAAGCAACGGGACGTCGTTCCTGGCGGAGCTGACCTTCAAGGTGGGCGTCAACGCGTGCAAGCTCTGCGTCAAGAGCGAGAATACGAGCTATAGCGGACTGGCGAAGGACGCCATCGAGAGGTGCTTGAAGTGAAGGAAGGAGCGGAGCGAGTTGAGGGGGGGGGGAGGGGGGTGAATGAAGGGGGGGGTCGATGAAATGTTCGGCGGCTTAAATTAATAGCGGCAAATGGTTCGCAACTAAAGTTCCCTGTTCCTAATTAAACCTCAGTCAAACGACCCCTTCCATATCCCCTTGTGCACCTCGCTCCTCTCCTCCCACCACTGCACCCTGTCCCCCTCCCTCTTCCCCGTCAGCGGTCTCACCCCGTCCTCCTCGATGAGCAGCGTGTGCTCAAACTGCGCCGTCCTCCCCCCGTCCTTCGTCGCCGCCGTCCAATCGTCCGGCCAAGTAACGTGCCTGCTCGTACCCTCGCATATCATGGGCTCGATCGTGAACGTGTGCCCCACCTCCATCTTCCCGTTGGGCTCCGCGTTCCTGTAGTGGAGGACATTGGGGGTGGTGTGGAAGACGGACCCGATCCCGTGCCCGCAGAACGCGCGGACGGTGGCGAAGCCACGGGAGGTTACGTAGTCCTCGATTATTCCGCCGATCTCAGAGTAGGGGCGGCCGGGGCGGCAGTAGGACATGGCCTTTAACCAACAGTCGTAGGTCACCTGGATCAGCTCCTGGGGGGGGCGGGGCGCGGAGAAAGAGGTTTGCATCGATGGGTTGGGTTGGTCTTGTCGTGGTGTGTTGGGGCTCGAACTCTGCGCTGCCTGGGTGTCGGGTAACTTTGGCCACTACCCCCTCCCCCCCCCTCAAAAAGGGCTTCCGATCAACACAACACCACGCACTCACCTGGCTCTTCGGATCCGTCTCCCCCACCACGAACATTTCGCTACAATCTCCGTGGACCCCGTCCTTGAAAACCGTGATGTCCAAGTTAACAATGTCCCCCTGCGGCGAGTCGTGAAGGTCAGGGGGGGGGGGGGGGGG
>BRXZ01001599.1:0-10481 GCA_030267625.1 Triparma retinervis
CCAGCTCCTCCATCTCAGGCTTGGTCTTCTTGTAGTGCTGCAAGGTCTGCTTGACGACCATTTCCTTGAACTTCTCCACCTTCTTTGCCTTCTCTGCCAGCGAACCCTTGGCGAGCTCCTCCAGCTCCTTCAGCTTGTCCTCGTCGCCCTCCTTCTTGGCCTGCTCGATCTTCCTACCGAGGTGCTTGGGCTTCTTGACCTTCACCTTTGGGGAAGTATCAAACTTTGGTTTTGGTTTGGTCCCTGGTGCCCCGTGCTTGGCCCCGCCCTTCTGCTTCGAGAACACCTTCTTACCCGAGGTCTTGGAGTTTCTATCGAAACCTCTCTTCCCAACCTTCCCACCATCCCCGTTGAAGCTGCGAGACGGACTACGTTCGCCATTAAAACCACCCCTCTTCCCAACACCCTTTATCTCTCCAGCTGGGGATTTGTTCTTCTCGCTCTGTTGCTCGTTCTGTTTTGCCAGACGCGCTGCCTTTCGCCTCTCTTGTGCTGCTTTTCCTCCCATATCGGTGACAACAGTTGACTTGAAAAAGGAATTTGCAAGAAAGAGTTTTTCCTAGTGGATTTTTGGTGGACCAACACTTCTTCACTTTCTCTTCCTTCCACAATGACGAAAAATGATGTATTGGCCCCGCTAACCCTTTTAAGGACGCCAAGATATAGCGTGTATACAAAAGTTGGTGAAAATGGTGCGAATAGAACGAGGAAATCGGTGAATAGAATGAACAGAACAAACCTCGAAAGTAAACCTCTCCCCTGTGCAACAACCTGCGCAATAACTCCTTCCACAATTGCAACTGATCCAACTGTTGTGCCCAAAATATCCCTCCTGGACATACTCAGGGGTTCAAAGACGGCTGTTGATCAACTTTGGGCATCCCTAATCCACAGAGGTTACTTCCTGCTGTGCTACGACGCGGGCACACCTATCTCCTCGGTTTCCCCGACCCTCGGGGCTATTATTGAGACGGTGGAAGGCATGAAATCGGTCCTTACCCCAAATACGGCGAACTGGCCTCCATCCCAGTGCTCCGTTTCTTCAGGCGACGTCTACTTCAACGAGAGGGACGTCCCAATGTACAGACTGGGGTATGATGATGGTACTGGGGGGGAGGGAGGGGACAAGGATAAAATCCGGGAGTACTTCAGGGTAGCCAACGGTAACATTCCTGGCGTTGGGGGGTGGAGGGAGTGGGGGAGGGAGGTGGTGAGGGGAACGTGCTTTTGCAGCTACTTGGCGGACGTCCTCCTGCACCAGACGCTCGGACCGAAGCGGAGGAAACCTAAGAGGAGTCAGAGGGCGAGGTGGATGGAGCCAGAAAGCATTGATCTCGAGGAACCCTCCTCGGGGGGGGTGGAGGGAGGTGAGAAGAATGTTTCGTGTACGTTTAGTTCTCCGTTCGGCTCCTTAACCCCCCCTCCACACCCTCCACACCCTCCACACCCCCCACGCCCACCCTCCCCCAGGAGATTTCTCAATCCTCTACGCAATGAACTACTTCAACACCCCATCCTCCATCTCCCACGCCTCATCTCCCTCCTTCACTGGGAGCGACGGCCGCCCCCTGAGCCTCAGGGAGCACGTGGATCCGAGCCTGTTTGTGATTGAACCCGTGGTGGGGCGGGCCGTGGGGGGGCTGGAGATTTGGGACAAGCTGGGGGGGCGCTGGGTGGCGGCTGATGGGGACGGGGCGGAGGCAATTGGTTGCCTGGGGGAGGGGGAGGACTGCATGGCCGTGTTTGTTGGAAAGGCATTCGAGAGGGCTTGGAAGAGCGAGAAATCGAACGAGCCGGAGATAAATGCGACTCTTCATCGAGTCAGGCAACCAACAAAGGGGGAGATTGGAAGGCCAAGGAGGGCGGTCATCTACGAGCAAAAGTACGCAGAGTACTTTGAATGAACCTTCCTTTTTGATGATAAATATGATTGCACTACCCTACGATTTACAATTACTCCACACCAGCACCACACCCGTCCGTCTCAAATGAGAAGGTTGGCAGTGTCCTTCACCAAACTCCACTTTTCCCATCCGTCGACCCTCTCGACCCCCTGTACGATGATCCTCCTCTTCATTTTGACCAAGTGCAACCTATCGACGAGATTCCTCGCATACTCCACCGCGCTTTCCCTCTCGACAATGATGAGCTTCGGAACCTTCTGCACCAGGATGCAGACCCTCTCGTCCCCTTCCATGCCGCCCAGCTCGCACCGGACCTCGATCTCCTCCTCACTGACTACCTCCACGTTCAGCGTGCACTCGAAGAACTTGAGCTGTCCCGCGACCTCTACCTCCCCCTCCGTGACGCTCCTGACCTTCATAATCTCCCCCTCCATGAGCTTGGGCTGCTGGTACGCGTGCTCTCCTCCGGCCACTACTTCCCCGCGCTTGAAGGACCTTCCCTTCTTTCCTTCCTCCTCGCCCTCCATCTCGCCTTCGCTGTCATTGTCAGTCTGGCCTATGACCTTGAGCGCATTCTCCAAGAAATCAGAAGAGTCAATTCGCCTATTTCTCATGGCCTTCTTCTCCGGCTTCTTTGTCTCGCCGTGAATGAGGGATTTATAGACCTGGTCGTGGTGCTCCTGCACGAGCGTCCTCCTAACCCTCTTGATTCCCTCCGTCTCGATCTTTACTGAACCCTTCCTCTCACTCTTAACCTTGGCATCCTTGAGGTGCTTGAGAAGCTCCTTGGTCGCGACTTGGGCCATGAGGGTTAGCTCCCTGGCCGCCTGCTGCCTTGCCTGTTCATTGACTGCAATGACCCTGGTGAAGATGCCGGCCGCGTGGGCCAGCCCCTTTCTGGCAGCCATCTCAGTCCTGGCCGTAGAGGCCATATCGTGTTCCTTCCTCTCGATCTGCACCTTCTCCCTCTCCTCGTCTTCCCTCTCTTTCCTCTTCGTCTCCAGGTAGTCCTTCTTGGCCTGTACCTTTGCTCTCTTTTGGTCCTTCTTCTTCTGGGCCTTTCTTTTCATCTCGGCTGCATCAGTCCCCCTGCCTATGCTCTGCAGCTTTTCCGCCTTCAACCTGATCTCCATCTTTTTCTCCCACTCCTCGATCTGAGCAGAGTTTGTCCTGGCAAAGTCGCCCATCTCCCTCATGCCTTGGAGGGTCACGGCGTGATTGGGAGGGGTCTTTGGTGGAAACTTCCTGTTTCTCCTCATCCTCCCGATTTGCTCCCTTCTGTCTTCCTCCCAGGCGTCCTTGTTGTAGTAAGCAACGACATCGTCCATATTCTTGACGATCTTTTTGTTGTCGTTTGCAATTTTCTCAAACTCCCTCAGCCTGCTCAGGCCCGTAATGCTCCCGACGACCATGCTCTTCCTCCTCTTGTCGGCCCCCTTCTTCTTGGAGACGACGTCGTCCCCGAAGAAAAGCTCGGCAGTCTTGCTGGGCGCGTTGGGGGCGGTCACTGCGGAGGTGGGCCGAAGGTCATTGAAGAACATGCTCTTTGTCAATCCCCCCGAAGACCCCGCAGTGCTGGGACGAATCACCTCCCCAGTCGCAGACTTGCGATTCGGCATCGTCGAGTAGATGTTGAACGCCTTGCTGCTGGCCGAAACGGGGCGAGGAGGCAGCTTGCCTCCTCTCCGCTTTCCAACAGGAGCAGTATTGTAACTTTCCTCCAATGCGCTAACAGGGTGGTCCCTGAAACTGACGCTCATGCCGGACTGCTCGAGGGCGTTCGAGCCGCGTGACATTTCGAGATTGTTGAAGGAGGACATGAGAGGGTGCTGGTTGGCAAAGTCGTCAGAATAGTTGAGAGAGTCAGCATGGGTCTCAGTCTCGGGGTTGTAGACTTCGAGCATTTCGGTGTCATTCGGGTTGTCGCCTGGGGCATTGTTCCCCCCTCTCTCCTCCTTCTCCTCCTTCTCCTCCTTTTCCTCCCTCTCCTCCTTCTCCTTCTCCGCCTTTGCGCTCTTCGCCTTCTTCTTCTTCTTCTTGGGCCTCAAAACGGACAGATGGTCTATCTTTACGTTTGCGTTTGGGCCGTCGTCGCACCAAACCGGGGTGCTGTGTGTTATAATCCTGCTCATCCTGTGGGGTGGGAGGAGGGAGCGAGTAAGACCTCTGTGGCCCGTTTCTGTTGTTCCCCAACTCACAACAACCGCAGGAAAACTCACCTTTCCACCAAGAGCTTGTTTTCGAGAGCAATGTGGGCCGCCCGCTCCTTTCTGAGCAGCAGAGTCTTCGCCCCTGCCCTCGTTCTCCTAAATTTCGACTCCAATTTGTGCTCACAAAGCCCATGGCCCCTTGCCCTGGCAGCAAGCCGGCCGTCATGAATCGCCATCATTGTGGCCAAGTGCTGCTCACGGATGGCCCGGTTGGGCTGGAGGTCGTTCCCGACACGTCCACGATCTGCCATCCTTGGGTTTTTCTTCAAACGGGGATGTGTGTGTGTGTGTGTGTGTGGAAAGGTTGTGCCTTGAAAAGAAGTTGGCATTTGGCATTCGCTAGGCAAGTCATCATAGAAATATGAGGAGGCCGGTTTCTGCTGGTTACTATAGAAATCGGCATCATGATGTGCCGACCTTGTCCCCAGGTAGCCCCGTGAGAGGTAATCAGGACGTGGAACAGGTGAAAAATCAAACGAGTAAAGGGTCTGGCAAACAAAGGCCACAGTCAGCTCGGGCGTTCTTAGGGAGTAGGAATGCGGTAACGATAATGATGGAAGGTGGTAGGCAGCGGACTCGCGTGATCCCCGCGAGAGGGGACACGGGGCGTCCCTCATCTGCAAGGCCTGGGTCAGCCAAATGGGGGGGGGTCAAGGTTAAGCAGAGGCCCTCGTCAGGAGGAGGGTTTGGGCGCGCAAGCGGTAGGCCGACGTCCGCCGCGAGCTACGATGCGATAGAAGCGGCCCGGACGAGCGATTCAACGCATTTCGATACCCTGTTCACTGGCAGTTTAAAGAAGCGGCCACAGTCTGCTGCCGCCTTGCCGAACTCCATCAGCAAAATGGAGGTAAGGGACATGTTCGTGAAGAAGGGTGCGCAGAGGGAGGTCAGGCACCACACTGCAATGTTTGGCACGGAGCTGGCCAGGCTGGAGAAAGAAATTGAGCTGGAGGCCAAGAGAGCAGCGGAGGAGGGGGGGGGGAAGGACGACACAACAGAAAGAGTTGCTAGGCGAACGAGGGGAAGGGGGGAGATGGTGTTCCATAAGAATTTGGGAGGGACGGGCAACAACATAGGGGCCCTGAAGAAGCATCTGGATCTGCAGAGGAGCAGGAACTTTAGTCTTGTTCGTCCCGAGGCGGGCACGAACGAAGAGGGCGACAAAAACGACTGGGATATGGTCGAGAAGGAGAGGAGGGAGGAATTCGAGAGGAGCATGCGGGCTCTGACGAAGGGGCCCAGGGTGAGGGTAGACAAGGAGAAGAAGGTAGTCGGTGTACCACTGAGTTTCAACGAGAAAAAGAAGCCCGGCTTCATGAGGAAGAAGGGGGCGGACGACTACCAAGACGACGAGTCGACCGTGGAATACGAGGAGACTGACTCGTATGTGGAGAGGGTCCAAGGCCTGGTGGTCGTGGATCAAATGAGGAAGGCCCATGAAATAAACGAAAAGAGAAAGATGATGATCGAGAGAGATGGAAAGGTGGCGTACAGACAGTCGTTCCGCGACAAAATGAAAGACGCCCACGCTGTACATAGATTCAGTGAGTCGATGCAGAACGAAAGGAACAAGTTCGAGAGTCTGGGGCTGCTTTGCGAGACGAGGCTGAAGGAGTGCATTGCCCACACGAGCTTGGTGGAAGAGCTTCCGGACGAATACCGCACGGCAGTTGTTTGTGATATTTTACTCAAGTTAACCCCAGTCTTTGGCAGGTACGACGCGCTGATAACCGTCTTGGTGAAGGAGATCATGAGGGGGGTCTACGAAGACTTTGATGAGGTGTACGAGGGGGAGGAGACCGAGATTGACATGTTGATGAACTTGGGACGCCCGTACTTCCATAGCCTCAGGAAGCTGAAGGACGAGCACACTCTTGCCGTCCACATGTTGGAGAACATGAAGTTCAAGACGGGCCACATGGAGACCTCGTTGGCCAAGGGGCAGAAGGCAATAACGAGCGTGTTGAGGCTTTGGAACAACGATACGTTGGAGCAAGTTTTCAGGGCGTGGAAGAAGTGCCTGACGGAGAAGACCGTTAGCAGGAACTACACTGACATTATGTTCAAAAGGGCGAGGCTTAAAATCTGGTTCCATGGCTGGAGATTCAGGGTCCTAAGGAAGCTCGCCAAGGGAGTGTCAGACGGAGGGGACAAGAAGACCACCAGGGCCATGGTCAAAATGATCAAACTTTGCAGGCGCTTCGTTGACGAAGGAGACGACAGCGGAAAGCTAAAGAGGGGCATGGTCAAGACTTTCAGGGAGATGCAGGAGAAGGAGATTCATGGTTTTGATTTGGTGGAGGAGGAGAAAGAGTGTGAGGACGAGAGCGAAACCGAAATAAGGGGAGGGGGGGGAGAGGAAGAGGAAGAGGGAGGGGGGGGTGCCTATGAGGAGGAACAAACGGAACATATTCACCGTCAGCTCGGCGAAAACATGGTTCAGAAGAAGAAGAGAGTCAGGCAAAATTTTAAGTACCACGTCAACAATGCGAGGAAGCACAAGGCGAATAACCATGTCTACGGGCTGAATAGGGGGAATTCCGCATCGGACCTAATTGTCGGCGTCCACCAGCAGTACAAGAGCTCGACGAGTATGGCGTGGTGCTTCATGTTCATTCAAACCATTATGGCAGACAATGCGAGCATGGAGAAGAAGTGCAGGGAGCTGGAGTTCATGGTGGGCGAACTGAAGGAAATATGTGATAGGAAGGAGTATTTGGATGTAGAGGAGGAGACAATTAAGAGGTTCAAGGACGAAAAGAGCGACGTCGAACAGTTCATCGATTTCGTTTTGGCAAAGGACGAGATGATGACCATCCACGAAGACCCGAGTATGGAGCTTCTCCTAGGAGCGGCAAAGAGGGCAGGTATAGAGCCCCTCAACAGGAATTTGTGGGGTAAGAATGGTCTGTAGTAGGGAGTACTTATTTTTTTGTTTTTAGAAGTGTTGTTTGATGTTGTATTTTAAAGAGGCACGATAGCATCATCGGCAGAGAAACCACCGACAGCCTTCTGCAGAGTGGCGGGAGCCCCAGTGTGAGGAAGAGGCTTGAAAATCCTGGCGTGCACGTGATCAGAACCAGTGTTGATCTTGACATGGTAAACAGTACCAGCAACGACCTGCGTTTGGTTAAAGAGGGGTGAGCTCGGGTTCGAAAGGGTGAAGTCCGCGAAGCGACGGAACTCCTCGAAGTTGTCGGCGGCGCCATCACAACTCTCTTGACAGGATCCCCTCCTTCCAAGACTCGATGGCGGTCCGATCAACTGCAATACTCTACCCCTGTGGCCCTGAGAGACACAACGCCCCAACCCAGCAACCTTTCTTATGAAGAAACGCACCTGAGTTGTCATGGCGACGGGCTCGAACGTCTCAAACGTTGATGAAAGGGTGTTCTCAACATCGGTCTTGAGGCCAACGGCCAAGGCGATGACTTCTTCGGTCAATTCGACGGTACTGTGGCCTCCGCAGATGGGTGAAGTTGTGTCGGACATTTTTTACGTTTGTGTGTGGTGAGTTGAGTGAGGGTAAACTTTTTGACCAAAATTAGGAGAAGAGCTAGCTTCCGAAGAGTTGTTTTTTGCATTCCTTGCCCTGTTTGACATACATTCGGCCTTGAACTGTAAGTTGGGAGGGGCTCAGCGCCGTGGTATAGATTAGAGTATCTTCTGGTGTATTTCGTTTGTGAATTTGCGGCCTTTGCTGAAGACGAATTCTTGTCGGAAAACTCCGGTCCTTTACTAATCAGTTCTCATCACCTTCCTAACGCAGATTTATTCTAATTCCGCTGTCATTGGGTCAAAGAGTGATGATGAAGCGAACTGAGCATTACAAACCAACTCTGGACGAGCTTCAGAGTCATTCCTTTGAGAGGTGAGCGTCCCCGAACTGCCACTGTCCCAGCCTCAGTTACACTTACCACTCCACCCCCGCACAGCTACATAAGGAAGATACATCGTACCCGTGAGAAGTCCGATGGGGTGACTAAAATCACGCTGCCTTCCAATTATTGGAGCAAGAGGGGGATAGGGTGCGATGAAACTGGCAGGGGCAAGGCTTGGGCAAAGGGGACGAAGCTGGTGAGTGTCTTGATCGTTCTCCCAATAATTACAAAAATCCTAACCCTTTTCTTTCACCACTTCCTCCCTCCCCCCTCCCCCCTCTCCCCAGGGTGATATGATCATCAAATCTCCCATCACGCAGCACTGCTCTGGCAAGGGGGGTGTCTTCGAGTTTGAAATGGTCGAGCATCATGGCATTAGCGTCGCTAGTTTCAGGGAAAAGGCTGACGCGTACAAGGCGAAGATGGCAAAGAGGGGAAAGGGAAGAGGAAGGGGGGGAGGAACTGACACCAATTGCAACAAAAACAAAAACAACAACGAAAATGGGGGTGATAGCAGTGAGGAGGATGAGGAGGAGGAGGAGGAGGACAACATTAGGCTTGATGAAATGGCGAAGAAATTTTGGAAGAGGTGAGGAGGAGTGAAGAAGTGAAAGAGCACGAGAAGCGAAGCGATGAGCTGCAGCGCCTCATCTTCCGCCCCTCCCGCTCCTCTAGCTTTTTGTGCTCCTCGCCGCGCAGCACTCTTCTAACTCCCTTCCGTCGTCGCTTCGCTCCTCGTCGCAGCTTGGGCCCCACTATGGATGCGCCCACCTACGGAGCCGACATGGAAGCCACCCTCTATGATGGCGAAGATGCCTCGGGCTGGAACGTCGACAAGCTCGACTCGTGCCTCCAGCTGCTCATGAGCGACAGGGACGACGATGTTGCCGTCCCCGGGGTGACGTCTGCCTACCTATATTTTGGGATGTGGGGGGCCACGTTTGCGGCCCACACCGAGGACATGAATCTGCTCAGTATCAACATCCTCCACGCCGGGGAGCCCAAGTACTGGTACAGCATATCAGAGAAGGACGGCCCAAGGTGAGAGTTGGGTCACTGTAAAACCTTTTTGCGGCTCGCTTCGCCCCGCTCGCCGACCGTTTACTAATGCAACCCCCTCCTTCACTCGTCGCTTCACTTCGCTCCTCGCCTTCAGGTTCGAGGCCTTCGCTTCGTCCTACTTTCCCCAGGAGAGTGTATCGTGCTCCGAGTTCTTACGTCACAAAAAGTACCTGCTGTCCCCAACCGTTCTGAAGAAGGCGGGCATCGACGTCAAGACCACGATCCAGAGAGCGGGCGATGCCATCATCACCTGGCCCAGCTGCTACCACTTTGGGTTCAACACGGGCTTCAACGTCGCCGAGTCTACCAATTTTGCCATCCCCGAGTGGATCCCAAATGGAAAGTGTGCGAACGTCTGCATGTGTGTGCCCTTTTCGGTTCGCATTGCCATGGACCACTTTGAGTCTCTTTTGGGAGAGTACGAAGATGAAACCGGAGAGAAGGTGAAGGCGGACGGAGGGGAGAAGGAGGGGGCTACCACAAACGAACCTCACGAGGTGACTGACAATGACGTGAGTGGTGACGACGATGAGAACGACACCCACAGTATCAATAGTATTAGTGTCAGCGGTAGCAGTGGTGGCAACGGTAGCAGCAGCAATGTCAACAGCAATGTCAACAGCAACGGTAGCAGTGGCGGCGACAACAGCAACGGTAGCAGCGGCGGCGACAGCAGCAGCGGTAGCAGCGGCGGCGACAGCAGCAGCGGTAGCAGCGGCGGCAGCGGCAACAACGCCAATGCGAATCGCGACTCTAGCCCCCATAGCCCACAATCGGTCGGATACTATGCCTGGGCTAAGGAAAGGGCCAGCACGAGGAGGAAGAAGATCTTGGATTGCACAGGAAATTCGTATGACCGCAAAGGATGTTCGTACGACCTTAGCGACCAAATGGCAATGAAGTCTCTCAACTCAGGCATCACCCTTGGAGACTTCGACCCGAAGGGGAAAAATACCGTCCTCGTCGCCCAGATGGCCCCGAAGGAGAAGTTCAACGATCCCACCATTTACAATGTTTTCCAATGGAAGAAGTCTGCTGTTGGGACGAAGCGCACGTTCACGAAAGATGCTCCAGTCTTATGCCTCAGCGCGTCAAGGGACGTAGACCTAACTGGGAAGGCCGAGAATAAGGCGGATGGAAATAGCAACATTGGCGATGTAGGTGGAGGTGGAGGTGCAGGTGCAGGTGGAGATGGAGGTAGCCCGAGTGAAACAATGACTGACAACTTCATCTGGTTCGAAGGGAAGGTGGTTGAGGTTGCGGAAGGCCACGTTAGGGTACACTTTGTAGGCTCGAAGACCTCCGAAGACACTTGGTTTGAGTTAGGCTCCCCCTTTGTCATGCTCGATGCAGGGCCTGTGTTCCAAGAAGAATTCGACAGGATCAGGGCTAATCCCCCTAACCTCAAGCGTAAGAATGGAGAG
>BRXZ01001641.1:15990-27464 GCA_030267625.1 Triparma retinervis
CCTCCCCCCCCCCTCAAATTTGTTTGAGCCATGGAAGTTCCGAACTCCGTGCCGTCACCTACGGTATTCTTTGAATATTCGTTCCCAGCACCTCCCGAAGGTGCATCAAGTCCCTCCCTGTACCACACTGGGAGCCTTCATTCGTCCGCCTCCAGCCCCGAAACTCGATCAGGCTCTGGGCCAAACTTCACTCTTGTAGACTCGAACGAAGGATCAAACGTCTATGTTGGGGACCAAGTCATTAGGATCGAGAGCGAGAGCGACGGAGTGATTCAAATTATGTGTGAGGAGGAGAATAATGAGGAGACGGCACATAATGCGGACCCCGAGATGTTTGTTGGCCATGCAATCAGGCTATTTCATCACGTTTTGTTCGTCCCTACGGTTGATTTGACTGGTAAGTTCAATTTATGTACGTTTTATTTAACTCGCTAGCCTGCTCTGACCACCTTCCTCTCCTCCCCTCTCCTCCCCCCTCCCCCCACATAACATCCCTTCCACCCTCCTCCCCTCAGTCCACGCCATCGATCTCACCTCACTCGCCACTACGTCGTACAATTTATTCGGAGGGAAAGTTCCCGAATCGTACGACGGTGTCGGCTTTTCCTTCGAGTGTGACTGGATCAATACCTCCTTTATTTGGGAGCACGAGAAGGGAATGTACTGGAAGGCATCGTTCGCCTCTTCTTCCCTCAGGGTCGAGCAATTCGGTTGCGGCTCTGGATCGATATTGGGGGTGTTCTCTAAGATCGGTAGTCTCCTTTCTTCATCGTCTGCAGGTATTTCTGATACCTCTGTTGTCCCCGATGACGTTGTTGCCGCCAAAGGGATCGAGGGAACGTATGGTATGCTGGCTAACGACTCCAACCTGTATGCCCTTTGCTACGACGGAGGCGTAAGGCGCATTACCCTCACGGATGACGTCTTTGGATCCTGGGAGCTCATGAGCTCTGAGAAGCTCATTGTTGGAGACAGGGAGGAGTCCCAGATCGAGTGTAGGGGAGGGGGTCGTCTCGCTTTGTTGAACGATACCCTCGCCGTCCTTGGTGATGGTCCCTCCGGCGAAGGGATTCTCTACCTCTTCGACACCAACTCTCTCGAACAGCCCCCCCCTCGTCAGAAGTTTGTCCAAGGTCACTCCCTTCACTCCGATCCTATCAGGGAAACTTTCTACGTCATCGACACGGACTCAAACGTTGAGGAGGTGGACCCTGCCTCCCTCGCTGTAAGCTACATTACCGACGTGAGAACCCAGCTCAAGTTTGCCATGGACTCCTCACCCAACTCAACGGAGCTCTCCTCAACGCCCGTACCGGCTCCTTCCCCGCTAAACGCCGTCTCCGCTGCCGGCGGAGGTCACGGATCTTTGACCGATGCCGTCGACCGTCTCTGCAAGCAAAAGCAGACGAAACTCAACCCTGACGCAATCCCTCAAGTTTTCAGGGACCTCCAGCTCCGTCAGACCACCTCGGAGGATTGGTCCCACCGCAAGTCCCGCATCATGCAGACCGTGGATGCCCACTGGAACGTCATTGCTGTTGGTATCAATGGGGGCTACACCCGCAACGACGTTGGCCATGTCCAGATCATTTCACTTCAGCCTCCCTCTCCAACCGTCCAAAACGTCCTCAAACAAGTTTCCTCCCTCCCCCCCTCGGTTTCTGTCACCTCCACCCTCATCACTCACGCCCAAACTCTCGGACTTTCCCTGACGACGAGTACCAACACCGACATTTCTTCCCTCCTCGATTCCTCAACATCCCCCGAAGCGTTTGTTAACGCTCATGCTTCCTCCAATGACCACAAACTGACAACGGACTATATCTCTTCTCTGGCTCGCTGCTCTCTGTCAACCGCCTCCCTTTCGACCTTGGCTCACCACCTTGCCTTTTCCAATCTGACCAATTCCATCTATCGCCTCGCTGTGGTGTCGGCCGCGAACCACCTCGGAGCCTCCAATATAACGTTCTCGACCATCACCTCTCTAGCCCGCCATGCGACCCAATGGTGGGGAATCTGCAAGACTTGGAAATGCTCCGAGGTCGGAATCAAGCACACGGCAGATGGTTTCTCGAGGCCTCTCAAGTTGTATATTTCAGCTAGGGACACTTCCTCCTGGATAAACATCAGGATGGCGGACGAGGATGTTACGAGGGAAATCCACGAAGGTCGCATTAAGCTTGGCCTCGGAGGATGGGAAGAGTGGGGAGCGTGGCCCCACCGTCTCTCTCTCTCCCCTTCCCCTGCCACCATCTCTTCTGAACTCTCCTCCTGGGCTTCTTCCCGAACTACCACCCCATCACCGTCGGGAGTCGTCGCAGCTCTCAAAAACAGCATCCCCGATGAATGTAGAGAGTACTTCACAGACGAGATCCTCGAGTCCGTACAAAAGAACGACATCACCAAGCTTGTCACATCAAAGCAAAATTTCGCCTCCTTCCCCAACCTTCTCAACGTCGCCATTCGCCTCGAGTGTTACGTTGAGCGCCTCAATGCTGTCGAGCGGTGGATGGGAAGCGATAGTGACTACCTCGCAATTTGCCTCCGCTGTGTGAGCGACTGCGTAAATCTCCTCTCCACCCTCTCGGACTCCACAACCTTCGCCTCGTCGTTCCTTTCGAAGCAGCTCCACTCCGCGCAGTTTAACTACCTCTGCAAGTCGTGCGACTGGGATTTGGCCTACACCGCAAGCCTTTTAAACCCCGACCAAGACCGCAAGGTCGAGCAGGCAGCCAGGCTCGCGGTGAAGATGGTAGAGGCGGGGGAACTCGAGAAACTTTGCTCCCTCCCCATGGGAATAGTCAGCTCTGGAGACAGCAATTCTTCTTCTTCTGCCGTGGAGGTCTTTGAGGTGATTGTTAGGGGCCTCGTGGAGGCGAACCTGCTGGAGGAGGCCGCAGCCGTGTGTGCGAGCAGGGGGGAGTGGCGCAGGGCGGCTGCGCTGGCCCCCGACTCGGTGTCCAAGTACACCCTACTGAATATGGTCTCCAAGGAATCCCAACAATTTCTCTCCATGTCAAACCCTGTGGACCACTCAAAGAGGACCTTCCTGTCAAAGCAAGACGTGAAGTTCAACGGTGCACTGGAACTGGCAAAGAAAGCGTTGGACCTCCCTTCCGACCAAGAGCTCCTCTCTGCAGATGACGTCTTCTCTATGCTCTGTGCGCTGGGGATGATTGACAGTGCGCTTGACTTTTGCGAGGCTGCCTACTCCCACAACGAAATTCTCTTCAGCGACAAAATCAAGTATCTAGTGGCGGCTCTATGCGACTTTTGCGTGGGCGATAGCTTCGGCATTGACAGGGTGGAGCCTGGGCTGCTCGACGGGAGTAGGAAGTACGGGAGGGTCATGTCTTCAAGGGCCGACAAGAGGAAGGCTGCGTGGGGAAGGTTGGAGGAGACCGTGAAGCGGTTCGGAAGTAGCCAGAACGGCCTCGCCCTCTTTGTCGCTTCGGAGCTCCTTCGGATTGAGGAGGGCAGGGGTGACTTGCCCCTGTGGCTGACAACCATGCTGGGGGGAGGAGGTTCTGCCAATTCTCTCTTCGCGACGCTCTCGCCAGGCGAAGGCGATAGCGACGAGAACGCTCCCGGGCTCCTCCGTCTTTACATGGAGTGGGGTTTGTACATTGAGGCTCTCGTGCTCGTGCGCGACTGCCTCTCGTCGGGACAGGACTTTGAGGCGAGGAAAAACAAGGCCCTTACCACCCCCCCAGAGAAGGGAGGGGTGGATTTTGTTCCCTACAACACAATAGACGTATTGTTCGAGCTCGTGGACGAGACCTTAGGTGGCGGTCTGGGGGGGGCAGATCTTTCTCAGGAGTCAGCGGAAACCCTCCAGAAGGCTCGCGATGATGCGGAGGCAGCAATCAGGCAGCACTTCAAGGTGCTCAAGCTCGGTGAGGAAGCCCTGAGTTCTGCGAGGGCCCTCTCGAGGGTAAACTAATCATGCTATGGTTCCCGCCCAAAAACCAGTTTAGTCTTCTCACAAATTCTTTGTTAAATATTTTTCCAAAGTTCGCTGCCTTATTATTAGCCGAGAACTCCAAATTGAAAATGAAGCTGCCAGTCAATCCGCTTTCAGCTAGCTCCGCCCCAATAGAAGGGTATCGAGAGGCCCACAACGACGAACCTACGAGAGATTTAGGAGACCAAAACACAGTTGAGAGCTCTCCGAGCGCTGTTCCTTCAGGTGGCTCAAGCATAGTGGATGGTGCTGCCCCCGGAGAGGTTGGGCCAATTCTTCCCCACCACCCCTCGTATCTCCCCAAAAAGGTAAAGTTTGAGACAGGGAGCGTCCCGATTACAAAGGTCCCCAGTTCACTGTTGGAACAGCGGAATTTCCTCCTTCGGTGGCTTGAGTTCACTCTGTTGGAGACGTTTGCATCACTTTCTTTCGGGGCGGTGAAGAGGGGAATAGCGAAAACTTCGCTCGCGCTCAACTTTTTGCTGATTATCATATCATGCTATGGGCTTTATGCCAATCTAACGTTCCAGTTGCTGCACATTGCAATTCACGCTTTCACGTTGGTCTCGGTGTGTTCGCTCTTCACGGCTTACATCCTCATCATAGCATTTGTCGGCGACGAGTCGTGGTGGCTCCTTCTCATAATATTCGGTTTCGTCTCCTTTGACTTTTATTCAGGTTACATGGCCCTTTCTTGGGTCAAGGCCCTGAATCAGTTTGACAAGACGTTGGACTCGCGACCGGACCTCACTGAGCCCTGGGAGGCTCCCATGTCGGAGGTTAGCCATTCATGGTGGACGGAGGGGCTCCCGACGGGCGGCAACGTTGAGGTCGAGCTGGGTGAGGGGGGCAGCAGCAGAGTCAACACCAACAAAAATGTGTCGGAGAGGACGTTCCAGAAGCAGGCGGTCATCGCTAGGAAGCAAGAAATAGAGACCATGGATCTCTCGGACGCCCCGAGGGACTTTTTGTGTCCTATTTGCATGGAGGTAATGGCAGATCCCGTTGTGGCCCAAGACGGGCACTCGTACGAAAGAGATAACATCATCAAGTGGTTTGCCCGCAAGAACACCTCCCCCGTGACGAGGCAGAAGATAAATAAGCAGATCATTCCCAACCAGGCGCTCAAGTCCCAAATAATGAACTACCTAGAAAGTAAGAAGGAGAGTCTTTACAGGACGCAGAGGTCGGCATCGACAGCCTCCATAAGCGGCATTGACATTCAGACAGGTAGCGGCGAGCTTAATTTTACGAGTTAGTTGTGTCACGGAACTGAAAGACCTTGCGTTTTTTATCCAAACCCTAAAACTAAAGTGAATGAGTGTAGTGACCCCCCCCTTTTTGAGAGATTCTGAGAGAGAGAGAGAGAGAGAGAGAGAGAGAGAATGTGTCAGATTGCCTAAAAAGAAGTAATGATTGCGACATTGAAAACGATTCAAAGGGTTTTGGTTCTCTTTTATTTGTTCCCAATGTCCAAGTTTTCCCTGGTGGTAAACCGGAGAGTACGGGAACTTTGACTCAAAACCAATTCCTTAAAAATGTTTAAGTCCGTCATTGTTGCTGCCCTTATCGCTTCCGTCTCGGCTTACTGCCCTAACGGATGCTCCGGACACGGATCTTGCGGTGCCAACGGTGAGTTAGGAAGTGCAAAATATCCCTTTCTTTGAACCCCAACAGCAAACCGCCCACGATGCAATGGTTTGCCTTTTTATGAGTGTGCCCGGAACTTTTTGCGTTAAATTATCACCGCCAGGTTCGATTTAGTATGTCATCTTGATGATCCGGTGTTAATATTTCCACAAAAAACCGCCCTTGCGACTTTTTGGCCCCTTGTATAATAATTCCAGTGGACGACCCGTGTTGCCTACCAAAGTTCTGACCCTGAAGCCCCCCCCGCACCTCTCTCCACAGATAAGTGCACCTGCTACGACCGCCCCAACGGCGACCCCGCCTGGACCGAGCACGACTGCTCCCTCCGCACCTGCCCCAAGGGCCTCGCCTGGGCCGCTGTTGCCGTCAAGGCCAACGATGCTCACCCCAACGTCGAGTGCTCCAACAAGGGATCTTGCGACCGCAAGTCCGGCGAGTGCGAGTGCTTCGACGGATACGAGGGCATGGCTTGCGAGAGGACCGTGTGCCCGTCCGACTGCAACAACCGCGGAATCTGCCTCACCCAGTCCGCTCTTGCCGCCTCCAACGGAAACTCCGCCACCTACACCAACGCTTGGGACGCCCTCAAGCACGTCGGATGCCAGTGCGACCTCGGCTTCCGCGGACCTGACTGCTCCCTCCAGGAGTGCCCCTCAGGTGCTGATGTCCTCTCCGGACACGGAAGCACTGAGGGACGTGACTGCTCCGGACGTGGAATCTGCGACTACAGCGAGGGACTCTGCAAATGCTTCTCTGGATATTACGGAAACAAGTGCCAGCACCAGACCATCCTCGGCTAATTTTACTTTCCAAAAGAAGAAAAGTTGCAAGAGGGGGCGAGGGGTGAAAGGGTTTGTTTTTGTGTCGTTGAGGAATAGTTGGGGGAAGGAGAAGTAGGGCTGGTGGAGATTTCGGAGGCTAAGGTGGTGGATCGGATGGGGATGCTGGAGAGCGTTTTTAGGAGACGGGGCTACTACAGCGCCAACTAAAAATGAAAGGCCTCGGCAACGTGGTGGTAAAGTGAATGTCTGGAAGAGATCGTTTACTCACAAATATCTTTAATTTATAATTTTCAACCAACGCGTCCTTGGCAAGCAGACCCTCTTCGTCCCGTCCCCGCCTCTCAAAGTTACGCTCCAAATCCACCTCCATTCAGTGGAATGGGATTAAATTTTTTTGGGTGAGAGTGGGAGAGGCAGGGACTGAGAAGAAGCGAATATACCCAGCAACCCTAAAGCGAAATCAAACCCAAATTACGTGGCACCAGAACCAAGTCTCCCGCCCCAAGTTTGTTCATGGCATGCTATACCGAATTCACGATAGTCCTTTTCCCTACTTTACTCCTTCCAACACTTCTAACCCCCCCCGTCCTCGCTATAAAACCGATGATAGGAATGGCATCTTTCGTACCTACCTCGCCAACTGCGGCAGTTCCTCAGCCTGCTGCCCCAATGGCTCCTGTTGCTGCCGAGCCCGTTGCCCCTGCTGTTCCTGTTGCCCCCCCTGCTGTCCGCGCCCCTCCCTCGGAGGAAATGACGAATAAGTTACAAAAGCTTGCACTCGAGCGACAGAAAGCTCAGCTTACGGACCGCCTCAAGGTGGTTCAGTCGAACAACACATCTCATCTTTCGTCCATGACCACATTTCAGGAGATGCACCTCCCCGAGCACTTGCTCAAGGGGGTGTTCCAAATGGGATTTGAGAAGCCCTCTGCTATCCAGGCCTACTCGTTGCCCCGGATATTGAATGAGCCTCCGATGAACTTGATTGCCCAGGCCCAGTCTGGTTCTGGCAAGACTGCCGCCTTTGTCCTTGGGATGCTCTACCGTGTAACCGTCGACGAACCCGCCACCACGCAGGCAATCTGCGTGACCCCAACTCGCGAGCTCGCTGTCCAGATCGTGCACAACTGCGTCGCCCCCATGAGTGTGCACATGGTCGGCCTCCGCACCAGGATGGGCCTAGCTGGGGAGATGATCGAGAGGGGCCAGGGGGTCGGGGCCCACATTGTCGTGGGGACCCCCGGTAAGGTTTGCGATTGGCTCAAGAAGAGGTTCATCGACCCTCGCGCGGTGAAGGTCTTTGTCCTCGACGAGGCTGATGAGATGTGCAACGAGAGCAGTCACCGTACCAACTCCCTCATGATCAAAAAAGCGATGCCACCTACGTGCCAGTGCCTCTTCTTCAGCGCCACCTTCCCCAAGGATGTCTTGGCATTCGCCGAGAAGCTCGTAGGCCAGGCAGACAAAATCCTCTTGCAGAGTGACGAGGAGCTCGTCCTCGACGTCATCAAGCAGTTGTGGGTCGACACCTCCCAATACGACGGGGGCAAGAGACAGTTCCTCGAGGACATGTACTCCCTTCTCGAGGTCGGACAAAGCATCGTCTTTGTCGAGACCAGGAACGAGGCCGATGAGGTTCACAAGACCCTCACCATGAATGGCTACAAATGCAGCGTCCTCCACTCCAAGGTTGAAAACTCCCAGCGCGATCAGCTCATGGACAGCTTCAGGAGGCAGGAAACCAAGGTTCTTATCACCACGAACGTTCTCGCTCGCGGAGTGGACGTGGACAACGTTTGCCTCGTGGTCAATTACGACATGCCTAGGGCAAAGGACCCGCAGACGGGGGTTTGGACCCCGGACTTCGAGACCTACTTGCACAGGATTGGAAGGACAGGCAGGTTCGGACGCAAGGGAACTGCAATCAACCTCGTCCAGGATGACAACTCCAAGAGGACCCTGGCAGAGATTGAGCACCACTTCGCCCCTGGAAAGGAGATGATCCAACAGTGCGATGCCGACCCCGAGACCCTAGCAGATCAGTTGGAGCTAGCCTAGCTTGGGGAGAAAGGAGAGAGAAGGTAAAAAAACATAATAGTGGAACGCTCTTGATTCTCATAAGGTTTACATTGACATGACTTGACATTATTGACACGACATGTTGTTCTTCAATTAATTTCACCATCTTTCTCGTCAGCCTGGCTGTCGAAGGACGGGGGTGGTGGCACACCGGCATGGGAGTCGATTGCCGAAAACACCCTCCTCATCTCAACCAACGCAACCCTCCTAATCTCACCCTCCTTGCAGCACCTCACTAGACCAGCGTCATTCATGGCCTCGTGGTACTTTATAACAATTTTAAAGAGCTGCTCATAGCAGCTGACACTCTTCATCTGCATGTCAGGAGTTAACTTCTTGACGTAGTTCTTGGTGGAAGAAATGAGTCTGCGGGTAGCAGTCGACGCAGAAACTGCATGACTTGAGAGACCAAATGCAGCATCCACGACGTTCCCATCGAGCAGCGCAGGGAGCGCCATGTCCTTGTCAGCTGTCAAGAGAATTATATAACCAGAGGCAACATGGGAGCTCATGGTGAGCACAGCATCCTCATCATAGAACGCCACTGCATCCGCCTCTACACTAGACATTAACGGCGCGTCCAACTCGTCGTTCAGCATCTAGGAAGTTCCTGAAAGGTCACAAAAGGGCACAAAAGGGCTCCACTGCGAAGGGTGTAAGTCACATTCAGGGGAGGGGAAGGGGTTTGATGAGGGTTTGAGTTGTGTGAGGGGATGGCGAGTTTTGTGGGATAGCGGAAAAACAATAAACTCACATTTTCGGCAAAGATGGAGTGATGTTTTGTGAAATTATTTCGCCTTGAAATTCAGTAACCCGCACCAAAAAAGAAATGGTGTGTGCCCTGTCTTAGTTACCACAGAAGAGCGATTATGGGGGTCGTAGAAGAGCATCTTTATACAAACTACAGACAATGCTGCCAGCGACAGGCGCTATTAACCACAATTGGCTCCCTCCTCATCGAGGGACGTTCGAACAGAAAGGTTGTCTTGTTGTTTTTTCTCACCCCACAAACACATCTGTCCATTCACGCCCACTTTATTGTAAATTCTCTTATAACTAACCCTTAAACGTCCCCCATTACCCCCCAATTTCCTTCTTCTCTCTCAAAATTTGTCCAGTCTCGTCGTACACCCTCCCGTAAGCCCGCCAAGACCTATGAGAGGCCCGGCCTTTCCGAGGAGGAGATCGAGGAGATTAGGGAGGCCTTCAACCTCTTCGATACCGACGGAAGTGGGACCATCGACCCCAAGGAGCTCAAGGCTGCCATGCAGAGTTTGGGTTTCGAGGCAAAGAACCAGACCATCTACCAGATGATCGGGGACATTGACAAGGACGGGAGCGGAGAAATTGATTTCGAGGAGGTGAGAATTGGGGGGTGGGAGCGGGGGCGAGCGAACCGCGAGAAGATCAACCTCCGCTCACCCTCTTTGCTCCTCGCTTCGCTCGTCGTCCCAGTTCCTTGACATGATGACCGCAAAAATGAGCGACAAGGACTCCCGCGAGGACATCCAGAAGGTCTTCAACCTCTTTGACGACGACCAGACCGGACACATCACCCTACGCAACCTCAAGAGGGTCGCCAAGGAGCTCGGAGAGACCATGAGCGACGCTGAGCTCCTCGAGATGATCGAGAGGGCAGACACAGACCAGGACGGGGAGATCAGCCCCGAGGAGTTCTACTCCATCATGACAAAGAAGACCTTCACGTAAATTGGAGGTCTTGAGAGTGTCGAGGGGGGGGGAGGGGGATGGGGGGAGAGGAGGGGCTTGCCTGAGGGCGCCTATTAAATGTCAAAATAGAACAGAATCCATAAAATCATCCAAGTGGGGAATGTCATCTTATTGTGCACGTCTCCCCTGTCTCTCCTAGACCTCAAGTCCAACCATCCGGCCGAATGCCGCGCCCATTTCATCCTCATCCATCTTCCCCTCATCGTCATCAACGACGGCGAAATCAACATCCGAGCAAACTGGGCTTGCCAGGGCTGCAAAGCAAACCTGAGCAACCCTGTCTCTCGAAGCGTCCCCAACCAATTCATCCCCAACTTCGATCTTAACGCCCTCCCCTCCCCGATTCTCAATCTTGAACAGCCCCGCGAGGTCAAAGTTTGTCCATGGCCCCCCAACGAGCCTCCCCGGCCGCACAATAACGTGCGTGAACTTGTCGTTCTCAGATGCCTCAATTAAGGCCTGCAACGAGGGAAGGAAGGGGCCGCGTTAATATATTACAATGTAACGAGCGAGGCGTGGAGCGAAAAAGTTAGTGGAGCGAAAGCGAGTTTGCAAGAGGTTTGGTTGTAGCGCAGCGCCTCACTTGATTTTCGCCCCTCCTCACCTCCTCTGCCGCCCCCTTGCAGTCGAGCACTTTGAAGAGGTTCAGTACGACGAACGGGAACTGTTGTTAAGGCAAGGCGTGCGTTAGTGGGTAGAGTAAGATGTCCATCCTGCCGCCTCATCATTCTCACCTGCTTCCGCCTCTGGGTCCCGATGGAGGTCAGCAGGAGAACCTTCTTCACGCGGCCTTCGTCGCTTTCATCCAACTCCCGGTTGATCCGGTGGATCGCCGACAGGATCTTCTTCGTCGCCTCAAGATCGATCTTAGATGGGGTGTTCCCTCCCCTCCACTTGGTTGTTGGAAAGGCAGTCGTTCCTGTTGCGATAACTACGCCCTGACAACCTGTTATAACGTTGCTGATCTAGGGGGGGGGGGGTGAGGGGACCGGGAAAAGTAAAAATCGGCTCTACGCGTCTCAACGCGTCTCTCCTTGTCTCTCCTTGTCTCCACGCGTCTCCACTTGTCTCTCCTTGTCTCCACGCGTCTCCACTTGTCTCTCCTTGTCTCCACGCGTCTCCACTTGTCTCTCCTTGTCTCCACTTGTCTCTCCTTGTCTTCTCCCTCTTCCTCACCTCCCTCTCGTTTGCACTGATCAAGTCTATCTTCGAGTAGGACAGGTTGTCCCCGGCTGCAAGTCCCCGCCCGAACGCCTCGCGCGCCCTCG
>BRXZ01001653.1:0-13085 GCA_030267625.1 Triparma retinervis
TGTTGTTCTACTTTTTGTTCTATAATTTCTATCGTCGCCCTCTTCCCCCCGTCTCCTGGTCTCTAAACAGCCTTCTGGTTCAGGTACTCCGTCGTCTTCTCCCTCCCCCTCCCCGCCGCTCCGCTGACCTTTGCCTGCATCGCGCTTGCCGCGAAGCCGATTCCATCCCCCCCGCTCCCGCTCCCCGGCAGCATCCTCACGGCGTTCGCCGCCAGGCTCCCGACGCTCAGGCTGCTCTTGTAGCTGATCTCCTCGTCCGTCGCCCTGCTCCTGCCCAGCCTGAGGAGGCTCTGGATCCCCCCGGCGCTGGCGATGGCGACGTGGTTCTCGAAGTTGTCGGCGAGCTTGAGGAGGGCTAGGCTGGCGTAGTGGCTGGGCTCGCTGTTCGTGCTCATCATGGCGACGATCGGGGCGAGGGCACCGAGCTCCACCAGCTTGACCTGGAAGTCCCTGTTGCTCGAGATGTGGGCGAGGCTGAAGGACGCGTACTCCTGGCACTCCATGTCCTCGAGGCTCGCAAGGCTGATTATGGCCTCGAGGCCGCCCTGCTTCGCCATCTCGCCGTGGAACTCGGGGTTCTCGCACAGGAGGGCGAGGAAGTAGCCCGCCGCCCTCTTGATCTCGATAGTGCCCTGCCCCGCCTGGTTGACGACCGCTGAGATGCCCCCGAGCTTGACAATCTTGCTCTTAACCTCGTCATTCTCGCTCAGGCTGCCAAGGGCGTAGATCCCCGTGTGGACGCACTCCTCGTCCTCGCTGTTAACCAGCGTTAGGATGGGGAGGATGCCCTCGAACTGCATGACCCCGGTCTTGGTCATCTGCTGGGCCCCGAGCACGATAGCGTTCAGGGCCAGGCTGCTCGTCTTCTGCAGCTCGGCGTCGGGGAAGCTCGCCATGTCGATGAGAGGCTGCAAAGCCCCCTCGTCGACCGTCCTGACCTTATTGTCCCCGTAACCTCCGAGGTTCAGACCCGCCAAAGCCAGCGCGGCCCTCCTCTGGATCTCCAAATCCGGGAACCTCGCGAGGAACATGAGGGGCCTGATAGCCCCGCTCTCCACGATCCTCTGCTTGTTTTCGCCCGAGCTGCACAGGTTGCAGAGCGCCAGGGTGGCGTACCTCTGGCAACTGATATCCAGGCTCCTGGCGAGCTTGAAGAGGGTGTCCAAGCCACCCTTCACGACAATGGTGCTCTTGACGTCCTCGCTCACGCTCAGGCAGCTGAACGCCCTGGCGACGTCCCTCTGGATCCTCGCGTCATCGTGCTTTCCGACCTCGCTCAAGATCTCGATGCCGCCCTGCCTGACAATGTCGGCCTGGAGGTCCATGCTGTCGGCAATGTTGGCGACGGCAAAGGTGCCGTCCCTCACGCACTCGATGTCCTCGTACATGCAGATCTGCAGCATGGTAGAGAGACCCCCCTGCCTGACGAGCTTGGCCTTGTTCTCCTCGTTCAGACTGAAGCTCGCAAGGGCCGCCGCGGCGGTCCTCTGGTAGTCGAGCAGGGGGCTCTTGGCAAGCGCGAGGAACGGACTCAACATGTTCTCGCGGATGATGGCCGTCCTCACCTCCGGGTTGCTGGCAAGGAACCTCAGCCCCATGCTGGCGTACCTCTGCGTGACGTCCTCGCTGCTCCTCGTCAAGTCCACAAGAGTCTGAAGTCCCCCCTGCCTGTAAGTCACGAGGTGGTTCTCCTCATTGCTGCTGATGTTGGCCAGAGTCCTGCTGCAGTCGAGCTGAATCTCGTCGTTCTCGCTCTTGGCCAGCGTCACCACGGCAGGCACGCAGCCCTGCTCGACCATGCTGATCTGGTTCTCCTGGTTCTCAGAGCAGTTGGCGAACAAGCCCGCCACCTGGCACTTCAAATCCTCCGTAGCGCTGGATACGCACCTCACAGCCGGGGGCAGGCAACCAGCATCGACGCAAGGCTTCTTCAGGGCGTCGTTGAGAGTCAGGTGCCTCAGAGAGGCCAGGGCCAGGACGATGAGCTCCATCTCCCTCTCCCTGCTCAGCTGCACGAGGGCGTCGATTCCGCCCTGCTCGGCGAAGCTCAACTTGTGATCGGCGTGGGCCGACACGTCCCTCAGGGCAGTCGCGGCGCACTTCCTCGTCTTAATGTCTTGCACCTTTAGCAAGAAGAAGAGGGCCCTCAAACCATTCCCGTACACGATGCCCCTGTGGCTCCTCAAGTTAGGGCTGAGCTTCCTGAAGCTCAGAGCCGCATTGTACTGGCACTCGGGATCGCTGCTCTCAGCCAAGTGGATCAGTCCCGGAAGGCCGTCCTCAATGATCTCAGCCTGGTGGTGGAAGCTCGTCAACAAGTTGGCGATGCACCTGCTCGCCTCCCTGTGGATGTCAATACTGTTGTGCTTCATGAGTGCAATCATGACCCTCCCGCCCCCGCTCCTGCCGATGAACTCATGGGTCTCAATGTCCTCACCCAAGTTGGCCAAACTTCCGACACTCTGCCTAGCGGCCTCAACGTCGCCACTCTGAGCCAAGAACACCAGGCTCGATACACAGTGCTTGGCGATCTCGACCCTATCGTCCTCGCTGAGACTCAAGTTGCAGAGGCAGGCCGCGACCTCCCTCTGGATCTCAAGCTCCGTGCTGTTACCAGCAGACGCGAGAGGCTTCAAGATTCCAGCCCTAACGAGCCTCGCCCTGTTGTCAGGGAAGTTTGCGAGCCTCCTCAGACCGCAGAGCGCCAAGCACTGACTGTGCACGTTGTTGCTCTCCGCCAAGTTGACCAAAGGTCCCACACCTCCCTCTCTCCCAATCTTGTTCAAGTAATCCTCATTGCTGCACAAGTTTGCGATGCAGAACGCACTGTACTCCCTCACATCAGGCTCGGGGCTCTGGCTTCTCTCGATGATCGTCTTCAAGACACCCTTGTGCATCATCATACTGTGGTTGCTCTCATTGGCAGCAAGGGTCGCCAAGCACATGAGGGAGTGCCTCTGGCAGTCGGAGTCCCCACTGTTGGCCAGCCCCATTAGGGGAGGGAGGCACCCGTGCACGACGGCCTGGCTCTGGGTGTTCGGGTTGTTGGCCATGTTGCACAAGGCAATGCAGCTGTACTTCTTGACGTCGGCGTCATCATCCTTCATCAGGAGAATTGCTGCCTGGAGACCCCCTCCCCTCGTCGCGGCAGCCCTCGTCTCGACATTAGCCGCAAGGTTGCTCAAAATCATTGCCGAATACCTCTTGATGTCAACGTCCGGGCTCTCGCACATGGCAAAGACGGGAGTGCAGATGTGCTCCTTGACCATGGGGATGTGGTTGCTAGCGTTCGCACTGATGTTGTAAAGGGCAAGGCTGGCAGCCCTGATGATCTCAAGTTTACTCTTGCCCCCCTCTCCGGCGCTCAGCATCTTGATGAGGGGCTTGAGAGCCCCCGCGTCGACCATGGCCTTCCTGTTCTGCCTATTCACCGCAAGGTTACATAGAGCCATTCCCGCGTACCTGTTGCAGTCGGGGTTCTCGCTCTGCGTCAGCTCAATGAGGGGCATGAGGCCGCCCTGCTTTACAATGTGCACCTGATTGATGCCGCTGGTGCCCAAGTTCGTCAAGGTCATGGCGGCGGTCTTCTGGCACTGTTCGTTCTCGCTCCTGAGCAGATCGAGCAGTGGCCTGAGCCCGTCCAGCTTGACAATCTTTGGTTGGTTCGCGGCGTGGGTGCTGATGTTGCAGATGACCATGCACGCGAACTTGGCAACCTCAGTGTCCTTGCTCTTGCAGAGCTTGATCAAACCAACCAAACCTCCCGCGTCCACGATCCTGGGCTGGTTGTCAATGTGGGCAGCCAACCTGTACAGGGCCCTGCACGCGAACTGCTGACAGCTACTGAACTCGCTTCCCAACTGCTTGATGAGGGGAGGAAGTCCCCCTAGCTTGGCAATACTGAGCTGGTTCTTGGCGATCACCGCCACGTTACCGATGGCGATACAGGCGTCCCTCGCGCAGTTCTCCTCGTCGCTGCCAGCGAGGTGGAAGAGGGCCCTCATCTCGTCAGGACCAAATACTCCCACCTGGTTCTCGGCATTACTCGTGATGCTGCACAGAGCTCTCGCGACGTCCTGCTGGATACTGGGGTCGTTCTTGCTAGCCAAGTGAATCAAAGGCTGGAACACACCATCCTTGATCATTGTAATTTGGTTCCTCCCGTTCTCTGACACGTTGGCCAAAGTACCAGCGCACTGTTGCAAGAGGTCCAGGTCGTCATTGTTGGTGACCCTGTCGAAGATAGGCCCGAGGGCGCCTTCCTCAACGATGGGCCTCTTGATCCGACTACTGAGCGACAAGTGACGGAGGGTTCCAATCGCGAGAATCTGAAGCGTCAAGTCCTTCTCCCTCGACAGGGCAATCATGGCCCTCAATCCACCCTCTTGCGCGAACGTGACCTTGTGCTCCCTGTTACTGGCGATGTCCCTCAAGGCTGCCGCGGCCTGCCTCTGAACGTTGACGTCCCTGACCTGAATGAGCCCAATCAGCGGCTGCAAGCCACCCTTCGCAATTATGCTGTCGTGGTTGGCGAGGTTCGGTGAGATCCTCCTAAAGCAGAGACTGCTGTTCAATTGACACTCGTTGTCCAGAGAGCGGGCAACGCTGAACAACGCCCTTAGTCCATCCTCGTCAAGGAAGACCCTGTGGGTCGCAGGCGTGGCGAGCAAGTTGGACACAGCCCTGCTGGCCTCCCTGTGAATCGCCAGATGCCTGCTCCTCATCAGGAAGGTGAGGTAGTGCATCGCATTGGCCTGCTCCACCAAGGTACGGTGGGTAAGGGTGTCCTCGGCCACATTGGCGAGGGTCCCAATAGCGAACCTCGCAACCTCAGTATCTGGGCTCTGGCAGAGGTGAAGAAGCGGGTCCATCATCTCGCTCTTGACAATCAGCACCTTGTTCTCAGAACTAAGGGCGAGCGTACACACGCACGCGGCGATCTCCCTGTCGGTCTCAAGCTCCTCTACTGAGCAGGCATCGGCGAGAGGCTTGAGGGCCCCTTCGCCAATGATGGCGAGCCTGTTCTCCTGCTCGAGCGCCAGCCTCCTTAGTGTAGAAATAGCCTGGGTCCTCGCAGGCACGTCAGGGTCATCCACCAACCTAACAAGGGCAGGGATGCAGTTCGACTCGTCCTCCCCCATCTTGAGGATATTCGCCGAGTTCATGCTGAGCTTGTTGAGGGCAAAGCACGAGTTGAATCTTGTTTCCAAATCGTCGCAGTCCATAGAAGAGCTCAAGGAAGTCAGGATATCGCTCATGATGAGGGATTCGTGGTTGTCCTTGTTAGCACTCATGTTACCCAAGGTCAAGCACGCGTAACGCCTGCACTGCAAGTCATAACCGATCTGCTGGTACGCCATGAAGTCAGGGTCGTTCTTGTCATTCTTGGTCCGGCTTCCGTCAGCCTTCAAGGTAACAAACTCCCTATGAGCCCCACCGGCGATCTCAATTAGCACCTTCCCAGCCTTGGCCTCCATCAGCTTGGCGTGGTTCTTCTGTTGCGTGGAAAGGTTGAGGAGACCCAAAATTGCGAACCTACAGGCAACAGCGTCTTCGACCATGCAAGCGTTCACCAGACCAGCCGGCACTTCGGCGTCCGTGAGCATCTCGTGGGTCGCGTGGTTTCCGGCAAGGTTTGTCAAGCACCTTGTGACCTCCCTCGCCAAGCCAACATCGGGAAGCTCCAGAAGCGGCACGAGGAAGCCCGCGCCCCACTCGCCGAGCAACTTCTGGTGCGTATCCTCGTTCTCTGTAAGGTTGGCAATCGCACCGATTGCCTGCCGACTGCAGACGACATCACCACTCTGCGCAAGCATGACAATGTCGGCAAGAATGCTGCTATTCGCCATGTCGACCTTGTTGAGCTCGTTCAAACTGAGGGCGCAGAGAGCAGTGGCCGACTCCCTCCTGCACACGATGTCATCCTCGCACCTCGACCCTATCCCAAGAGGCTCGATGGCCCCGGCCTCAATGATGGGCCGCCTCGCATCCGGGCTCGCCGAGAGTCCCCTAATCGTGGCCAATCCTGCCCTCATGTCCGAGATATCCTCGGAACACGCAAGACTAATAATGGGCGGCAAGCCGCCCTCATTTACAATGCTGGGCCTGTTGCCCTCGTCGGCACACAAGTTGACCAAACTGAAAGCGATGCACCTCTGAGTCTCCAAGTCGGCGGCATTGGCGACAGAGATCAAGGGCTGCAACGCGCCTGATTTTGTAAGGGGCTTCTGCAGTCCCATGTTGGAGGCAATGTTACCTATCGTGACGGCTCCAAACAACCTATAAGTCGTGTCAGCCGAGCAGAGGAAGGAAACCAAATTTGCGACATCAACATTTTGTAAGAATGAAAGAGGGTTGTCTCCTATGCAGCCGCAGAGAGAGAGGTTGCAAAGGGCGGACAGCACCTCCATCTGCACCTCGACGTCCTCGGTCTTGGTGAGCCTGAGGAGAGGTTCCAAGCCATCCCGCTGCACAATTTCTGTCCGAAGCTGCTCATCAGTGGAAAGGCCGCGAAGAGCCGATACAGCCCTAAGCTGCGCCTGGGGATCCTCGCTGCCAGCAAAGGCAATCAGAGGGCCCAGCGCGCCCTCGTGCATGATAATTTCATGGTTGACGCTGTTGGAAGACATGTTGGCAATGAAGAATGCTGCCGAGTTCCTGATCTCCACATCTGGGTTTTCCATGAGGCCGGCCATGAGGTTCATAACGCCGGAATCGACCAGCTGGGGGTGGTTGTTCCTCGCAGCGGCGACGTTGGTCAAGCAAAAAACGGCGTACCGCTGGGATTCGAGGTCTCCATTGTCCCTCCTAGCAAGGCTGATGAGAGGCTGAAGAGCTCCTTCCTGCAGCACCTTCTCCATGTTGCTCATGTTCGTGGAGAGGTTTCCGATACCCATGGCCGAGTACCTCTGGCAAAGGAAGTCAGGGGACGATAGTGTCGCGACCAAGGGCACAAGGGCCCCCGCGGCAACAATGGCGGCAGTGTGGGAGTACTCGGCGGAAAGGTTGGCAATCGCACGGACGGCCTCGCGCTGTACGTCAACGCTCTTGGAACGCATCACAAACTTCAAGTGCTGAAGGATTCCAGCTTCTACCATCAACCCCTGGTTCTCCACCGCCTCAGCGACGTTCGCAATGACTCCGCAACTCTGATGGCACACCTCCACGTCGGCAGAGTGGCAGAAGTCCACAAGGACGTCCAATCCACCGGCGCGCACGATGCTGATCTTGTTCTGTTCTGAAAGTGAGAGGTTTCGCAATGCTGCCGCGACTTCCCTCTTGACCTCGATGGACTCAGATCCAGCCAGCTGGAGGAGGGGAGTCAAACCGTGCAACTCGACGAACTGAGAGCGGCACTTGGGCGTCAGGGAGAGGTGCCTCACAGCGAAGCACGCCTGCAAATGGGTGTCCTGATCCGGGTTCTTAAGGAGGGCGACGAGGGGGCGAAGGACTCCAATCTTCTCGCAAGCCCTGTGGTTGTTCTCAGAGGAGGCGATGTTGTTGAGGGCGAACGCCGTAACACGGCGGGTCTCGAGGTCCTCCGAGGTAGCTAGGGGGAGGATCGAGGCGACAGCGCCGGTGTCGAAGAGCTCCTGATGGTTCGTGGGCAGCACGGCCATGTTTCCAATTGCGAGAGCACCGTACCGCTGGCAGACCTCATCGTCGCCCCTGGCGAAGGAGACCATCTGCTGGATGGAACCGGCCCTCACGAGGTTGGGCTGGGAGTCACGCTTACACGCGAAGAGAGCGAGAACTCTCGAGACCTCCCTCCTCACTTCGATCTCAGGCGACTCGGAGAGGTTGAGGAGGGGACGCAAAGATCCCTCCTCAAGCATCCTGCGCTGCGTGCGGCCCTCAACCATCTCTGCGATGTTGGCCATGGTCGCAACCGCGTGAATTTCCCTTTCGGTATCGTTAGACTGAGCCAGCTCAACAAGGGCGGGGAGGACACCGGCACGGGCCATGGCGACCTTGTTCTCCTCGGCCAAAGCCATGTTGCAGAGGGCAGCCGCGGCCTCCCTCTGGCACTCCACCGAGTCCGACTTCGCGGCAAGGATGAGAGGCTCAAGAGCTCCCTCCCTGACGCACTGCATTCGCAGCAACTGGTGGGTGGCGATGCCGCGAAGCGCCGCAATGGCCTGGAACTGAACGTTGGTGGAGGTATCCGTTGAGGGGAAGGCGTATGTGATAAAGGTCTTCATGCAGCCTGAGCGGATGATGGCCTCGAGATTGTCGTGGTTCGCGCAGAGGTTCCCAAGGGAGAAGACAGCGTGCTGACGGCACTTGATATCCCTGTGCTTGGCGAAGCCAGCGAGGACGTCGAGGACCTCGGACATGATAAGCTTGTGGTTGTTTCGCGATACCGACAGGTTGGAGAGGACGAGGAGACTGTAGCGAGTAGTCTCGTGGTCCGATCGGGCCTTGGGGTCTAGGGCGGTGCGGCACTGCTGCACGATGGGCTCGAGGATTCCACCCTCGAGCATCTTGGTCTGGTTCTTGATGTTGGAGGCAATGTTACAAAGGGCCATGGAAGCCATTCGGGAGCACTCGTGATCATCAGAGCGCAAAATGGCCATCAGGGGCAAGAGGGAGCCCGCCTTGAGGATGAGGTCACCGTACTCAATGTTGGCGGCAAGGTTTCCAATACAGCGGGCGGCCTCCCTCTGAACGACAGGGACCGCGGTGGAGAGAGTTTCGATGAGAGGAGGGATCGAATTTGCGTCAATTATTCTGGGCATGTTTTCCACAACCTCGGCAAGATTCGCCAGGGCACAGCAAGCCTGGCGCGCAGTCTCAACGTTGGCGTCGCGGATGGCCGAGATGATGGGGGGAAGGCCGCCGGACTTGCAAATCTCCACCTTGTTCGAGTCGGCAAAGGAGAGGGTCGAGAGGGCCGGAAGGATTTCACGCTGAATCTCAGGCTCGTCCGTACGGGCCAGGTACAGGACGGGTTCCAGTCCTCCCTCTGACGACACTACGGCGCGAACGTCCGCATTCTGCGCAATTTTCGTCAGGGCGTAGGCCGCGTAGAGGCGAACCTCGGAGTCGGGGGCATTGGAGAGGGAAATGAGGAGGGGAAGCATTCCTTCCTCGATAAAGGCAGGGTGGTTGTCAACGGACGATGCGAGGTTGGCAATGCCGAGGACGGCAAATCGCTGGATTTCTATTTCGACGTCTTCCGACCTGGCCAGGGAGCACATCGGCTCGAGGGCACCAGACGATAAAAGGACAACACGGTGGCGATCCTGCGTGCAAATGTTTCCAATTCCGAGGGCCCCAACGCGCTGGCACGCGGTATCCTGAGACAGAAGGTAGGAGATGAGGAGCTGGTGCCCCCCTCCTTGAATGATGTGGTCCGTGAACTCCTTGTCCGAGGCGCACATGTTGGCGAGCAACCTTCCCGACTCCCTCTGCACCTCGACGTATCGCGAGCGCATGACAGCGATGCAGGGACGAATTGAACCCTCGCGAGCGAGGATCTCCTGGTTCTCGGGCATTTCAGCAAGAGTGGCGAGGCAGGCAGAAGATTGCGAGGCAATCTGCATGTCCTCTGACTGCATGTGTGTGATGAGGGCGGGGACGGCGCCACACTTGGAAATCTCGAACTTGTTTTCGTCACCGAGGGCGAGGTTGCAGAGCGCGGCGCAAACCTCGCGGAGGATTTCAATATCCTCCGAGGCGAGGAGGCGAGTGAGGGGCTCGAGGCAACCTTCCTGAACGCACTTCATCTGCGACGAGCGACGAGCGAAGGGGATTGCATTAGTGCGGCGAGCGAAGCGAGCAGCTAGAGAGTTTACGAATACGTTGGCGTCATGCTCTCCCGTCTTCAATTTCGTCCTTACCTTGATCGAGTCCGAGACCGAGAGGCCGCGAAGGGCGGCGGCGGCCTGCTGGTGAACATCGGGGTCGGGCGAGTAGGCCAGGGTGATGATGGCCTGGAGTCCGCCGGACTCCACGACAAGCTCGTGGTTAGGGATAGCACAGCAGAGGTTGGCGAGGGCGCACCCTACGTAAAACTGGGACATGGCATCGGCCGAGTTGGCGAGGGAAAAGAGAGCATTTAGGCCGCCCTCCTCCAGAATGGAGGAGTGGTTGGCGACGGTCGCCGAGAGGTTCGCGAGACAGAGGCATGCGTAACGGCGAGCCTCGAGCTGAGCGTGGGATGGGTTGGGGTGGGGGATTGCGTGCGTTAGTCGTTCGGGTTTCCACGTTGATCATCCATCGCCTCTGTCAATTCTCACCTGGTTCTTCGTGTCGACTGCGAGCTGGACAAGAGGACGGATGGCTCCGGCCTGGACGACCTTGACCTGAGACGAAACTGTGGTGGCCAGATTCGCAAGGCAGAGGGCGGCAAACCTCTGGCAATTCACATCCTCCTTCTCGAGGGCTTCCACCATGGGAGCGAGAGCACCGTTGCGCAGAAGGACCTGCTGGATGTCGGCGTTAGCCGCCAAGTTCGCAATGGCACGGGAGGCCTCTCCCTTGCAGTTGAGATCGTCCGAAACAGCCAGGGCAATGAGGGGAGTTATTCCATTCTCCTCGAGCAAGTGGGAGTGCAGCTCGACCATTTCCATAAGGTTAGCAATAGTGCAGCAAGAGTGGCGCTCCACCTCCGTGTCTCCGCACATTAGAGAGTGAATGATGGAGGATATGCACCTATCAGCAATTTCTTCCTTGTTCTCCTCCATACAGGAAAGGCAGTTAAGGGCGGCCGCGACCTCCCTAAGGATATCCTTCTCCTGCGACCGAGCGTGCGGCGAGTACGACGAGCCGAACGAGTCGCGACGGGGGTTGCGTTAGTGGGCGACGGGCGAAGCGAAGCGCAAGAGGGTCATGCAGCGCTGTCTGTCTTTTGATTTTCGTCCATTCTCACCTCCGTTCTCGACATGAGGGCCAAAGGATCGAGAACCCCCAACCTTACGCACTGCACCCTATACTGAGGCGAGATGCAAATGCCTCTGAGGGCCGCGAGGGCCTGTCGCTGGGCATTCGGGTCCTCACAGCACGCAACCTGGATGAGGGAGTCTATGGCGCCCTCGTCTACTATCTGCTGCCTGTGGTTGGCATTGGCAGCGAGGTTGGAGAGGGCGAAGGCCGCATAACGGGAAGCCTGTGGCGAGAGAAGCGAGCGGAGAAAGGAGTTGCAAATTAGTGGGCGAAGAGAAGAGCGGAGAGAAGAGCGAAGCGAGGCTCGTAAGTGTCGCTCACTCACCTCCACCTCCTCCGACTTTAAGAGAGATATTAGGGCCGCTATGCCCTCAAGTTTTACTATATCCTCGTGGTTCTCCGGCTCCGCGGCCAGGTTCCCCAGGGCCATCGCACAGTATTGCCTCCCCATGAAGTCGCTGTCCTCGTTTGTAATGTACGGGATGAGGTGCTGGAGTATGTCGTCCTGGACCATTGTGATTCTGTTAAATACGGCCGAGGCGATATTGGCAATCGCGAGTGCCGCGAACCTCTGAGCCTCATTGTCGGACGACTTCATCAGCAGCTGAATGAGGGACTTGCACCCACCCTTTTTAACAATTCTCTCGTGAAGCTCCTCATGGGTTGAGAGATCTGCTAGACCGAACGCGACCTGGGGGAGGGAGTGGGAGAGGGAGGGAAGAGGAGACGGGGGGGAGATTTAGCGCTGGTGGGAGGCGGAGTTGGGGGACAGGGGGCAAGATCTCGTACCTCTTTCTGCTCTCGAGGACGCCTCACGCGCCTTCCCTTGGCAATCAGGGCCTCTAGGACCTTGGCCATGTCGGAGAGGGGAGGTAATTAGTCTGAGAACTAGAGGAGTCGGGGCGGCGGTTGAAGGGAAGGCGAGGGGGAGGTGAGATTTGGAATAATCATGCAGTTTGCGGGGGGTTAGGTTAACTTTGTTTCGTGGGTGGAGACGTGGAGAGGAGCGGGGGAGGGGGATGGAGGAGGGGGGATGTGTACGGGGGGAAGGTAGCACGAAATTTCACTCACATCGGGCCGGGGGTGATGAGAAATGAAGGAAAAGAGGGTCACTCGGGCAGTTTATGTCCTTGGCAAATTTGGGGAGTGATTTTGAAAGCAAGGCCAGGGGTTTCATTTTATTGTTTGGTTCTTGGCTATTCACGAATAAGCCGAACAAATCAGCAGAGCTCATTCCCCGGGGGACATCAGATCGTCATGGGCAGCAAGGCAGCGAGCAAGAAGAGCAAGAGTGGGAGCAAGTCAGACTCCTCCTCGAGGAAGTCTCGAAGCTCCTCCAAATCAAAAGACAAGGGGAAGAAGGACAGAAGCAAGAGCAAGGACGGGAACAAGAGTGACTCGAGCGGGAAGTCGTCTAAGAAGGAGAAGAAGGAGAAGAAGGAGAAGAATGCAAAGGAGGGGGGGGAGAGTTCGGTTGGGGCTGGGGCTGGTGTGAACTTGAGCGCCAGCACGGAGTTCGAGGCCGGGATGCTCTTCAGCAAGTTCGACCAGACCGGGAGCGGACTCCTTGACAAGACGGCCTTCGTCCAGCTCTTTAAGGAGGTGGAGGCCAAGAGGTTGGCCGCTGGGGTCACAACAGGAGGGACAACAGGAGGGGCGGGGGGACCTCCCCCGATCCCGCCCAGCTTCATGGCGGGCCAACTCTTCGAGAAGTACAGCAGCCCAGTCTCGGGGGGTGCCGACGGGGAGAGGAGCATGACCGTCGGTGGCTTTGAGAGGTTTGTGCAGGAGAGGGGAGTGGGGAGTACACTGAATGGAGGGGGCAAGGGGGTCTCGTTCGCGGGAGACAAGCCGCTCCCCGTCGGGTTCACGGCGGGGCAGCTCTTCGAGAGGTTCGGGGACAAAAGCAGCGGACAAATGAGGAAGGCCGACTTTGAAAAGATGATCATGGAGACCAAGATGGGGGACATGGGAATTGGGGGAATGGGGGGCGTCGGGGGGATGGGGGTGGGGGAGGCTGAAAAGGCCTTCAACGCCGCCAACCTATACTCAAGGTACAAGCTCGACCAGAACGCCGGGCATGTCGTCGAGGTCAGGAGGGCCACGACGAGTGTCAACTACACTCACTACAATGAGACCACGGGGGTCCCTCTGACTGCTGAGGCCGCCGCGGCACACGTCGCGACAGGACAGACAGT